>BJBW01004299.1:0-88877 GCA_004320125.1 Scolopax mira
GGCTCACGGTCATCCTGTTGTCCACCAGGACTCCCAGGTCTTTCTCTTCAGAGCTGCTCTCCAGCAGGTCAGCCCCCAACCTGTACTGGTGCTTGGGGTTATTTCTCCCCAGATGCAGCACTCTACACTTGCCCTTATTAAATTTCATTAGGTTTCTCTCTGTACAACTCTCCAGTCTGTCCAGATCTCTGGATGGCAGCACAGTGTCAGCCACCCCTCCTAGTTTTGTTTCATCAGCAAACTTGCTGAGGGTACATTTCATTCCTTCGTGCAGGTCATTGATGAATATATTGAAGAGGACTGGACCTAGTACTGACCCCTGGGGAACACTACTTGTTACATGGAGAAAGCCAAGGTGTTCAATGCCTTCTCTGCCTCAGTCTTCACTGGTAAGACCAGACTCCAGGGATCCCAGTTCCCTGGGGCCAATGTGAAAGTCCAGAGCAAGAAAAACTTACCCTCCATGGAGGAGAATCAACCTAGGAAACATCTAAAAACAGATGGGACATGCACAGGTCTACGGGCCCTGATGGAATGTACCACGAGGCCACTTTCAATTGTCTTTGAAGAGTCATACTAACTGAGAGAGGTTCTGATGATTAGGAAAAAAAAAAAAACAAATGCCACTCTATTTTAAGGAGGAGACAATGAGCCTGGTAGCCTTCTACAATAAGAAGGCTGTCTCAGTGAGCAAAGGGAGAGCTTGGCTTTAGCAAAGCTTTCAGTGTTGCCTACCATAACAATTTAATTGACAAAGCAATGAACTACATACTAGATAAGTACACATGGAGTTGGATTTAAAACTGGATAAACTGCTGGTCTTAAAGTTTTGGGATCAGCAAGCAGTATGAAGCCCACCTAGAGGCAGTAATATGCGGTATACCCTTGTGATCAATACTGGGACCAATATACTTTCATTAATAACCTGTATGATGTGACAGAGTACACCTTCAACAGCTTTGCAGATGATACAAAATGGGGAGGAGTAGTTGTTGATACACCAGCGCATTGTCCTGCCATTCAGAGTGGTCTTGACAGGTTAGAGAAACAGCCCAACAGAAATCTCATGAACTTCAACAAAGGGAAATTCAAGTCCTGCACCTGGGAAGGAATAACATCACACACCAGTAGACACTGATCACCTGGAAAACAGCTTAGCAGAGAAAGCCCTGGATGACAAGAAATCTGCCTTCATGGCTAAAAAAGGCTAATGGCTCCTGCTCCTTTGGCTGTATTAGGAAGAGCATTGCCAACAGGTCAAGGGAGGTGATCCTTCCCCCTCTCAGCCCTGGTGAGATGCTGCTGGGTCCAGTTCTGGGCTCCACAGTGCAAGTAGGACATAGACTTGTTGGAGTGAGAACAGCAAAGAGCCACAAAGATGTTTAACAGGTAGAAGCATCTGACATGTGAGGAGAGGCTGAGAGAGCTGGAACTGTTTGATCTGGAGAAAGCTCAAGAGGGATCTTATCAATGCATATGAATACCTTATGAGGGGAAGTAAAAAAAAAAATGGAGCTATACTCTTCTCAGTGATATCCAGTGACAAGACAAGATGCAGGAGACATTAACTGAAATATAGAAAAAAGCATTTAAACATATGTAAAAACTTTTTCCACTGTGAGAGTGGTCCAACACCGGACTAGGTTTCCCAGAGAAACTCTGGAGTCTTCCCATTTGGAGATAATAAAAACTCAGCTGTCCTGGACAACTGGCTCTAGATGACTTTGCTTTGAGCAGTGCGGGGGTGAACTACATGATCTCCAAAGGTCCCTTCCAACATCAACTATTCTGTTATGTGTTGTGGAATAATCAAATTAACCTGCACACTTTTCACTAAAACACTAGCTTAAAAATCTAGCCAAAAGAAAATGTAGCATCACTAAATAAATTAAAATATTAAGCCTACTCACACTTGGGGAACATATTAGCTGTGGAAACAAGCTTTGCACAAGTTTGGCAGATTTAAGTTGCTCATCCTTAGATATTTCATAGTTTCTTTGGGGGAAAACACTAATGAAAATATTACTGAAGGAAACACTAGGCTCCCTAGAAGGATTTGTATCAACTGTTCTTGATGAGGAAATTTGCATATGTGGTGCATTTGTTAGCGGATTTGCTGACCTTCAACTGTTGATGGCTCAAGGAAATATCCTGTGATTTTTTTTTTCAAACTAACATGTGCCTGTGCCTTCTAAAACCAGTCCCAACCACTAACACAAACCAGAGAACAACCTGTTGACCAACTTCTCCTACATGATTTTTTGAAGAGGCAGACTCTTTTGTTAAACTTTGGGGAAGTCTTTCCCAATAACTGGCATGAGTCAGAACCATATCTTCTCTGAAAGACATAAAATTTCCCAAGAACTACTACTATCTAATCCTCCTGCCTGAGCCATGGCATGAGAGAGCAAGCAGGTTAGTGGATGTTGAGCCTGCCCTTATGCTTGCCTTACACGTGCTGCAGTTTGTAGGGACCCTGCAGTGTTAAGTAGTGTTAAGAAAAGCCACCAGAGCCAGCTGAAGTCATTCAAGCTCCTGCATAGAAGGGATAAAAAATATGTCCTCTGGCTCCATGTGTGGAGGTGGGCTAGGTGCAGAGGGGTGCATGGGTGAAAGGTAGAGCTTAAGAGCACTGAAGGATGGACATACTGAGAGCACTGCAGAGAATGGGAGCCACATGCAGCTTAAGAGACAGAAGTTAACTGTGGACTGCTCCTTGTTATAAGCAAATATAACACCAGAGACTGCCCCTCAGCAAGGGGCATTTTTAGCAGCTCACAGCTTTTAATGAAATTGGGGTAGAGGTGGTTGCTTGGAAAAGAGAGATCTTATAACAGCCCCTTCCAGTACCTGAAGGGGGACTACAGAAGAGATGGGGAGGGACTCTTTATCAGGAAGTGTAGTGATAGGATGAGGAATAATGGTTTTAAACTGGAAAAGGGTAGATTTAGATTAGATATCATGAAGAAATTCTTTACTGTGTGTGTCATGAGACACTGGAACAGGTTGCCCAGGGAAATTGCAGAGGCCCTATCCCTGGAGGTGTTCAAGGCCAGGCTGGATGGGGCTTTGAGCAACCTGGTGTCTCTGCCCATGCCCAATGATCTTTGAGGTCCCTTCCAACCCAGATCATTCTACAATTTTATGAAATAGTAAAAACGTGGGTGAGAGATGAAGAAAAAGATTTGTAAACCAGCTGCTTCTCATGCTCTGACAGTTCCTGTAACCAATGCAGGCAGCAAGGGCAGGGGACAGAGATCCCTGCGGTTTGTGCAGTTTCCCTCCCAGCTTCATCAGTGACTTTGCCCTCCAGCTCTCTCCAAGTGTGACGTTTCCCTTTGTGCCCTGGCAGGGCAGAGGGTGCAGAGCCGGCCAGCGTGGCCTTGACCTTTGGCCAGCCAGGAAAGCTCCTCAGCTACCCACCATGGCCTAGCCACTCCAGCTGCTGCTGCGAGCAGGGACTTGGTACAAAATGTCAAAACGTCCCTATTTCTAGACAAAAAAAAAACAAACCCCCAAAAAAACCCCCAAAAACCCAAACCAAAACCAGTTAGAAAATAGGGAATTTGCTAAAAAGCAAACCCTTGCTATTATTGACTCTGTGTTGCCTTGGGGTCTTGCATACTATTCCATGAGTCCAGAGAAACCACACGTGAAAACAAGAAAATAGAGAGTAAAGACAACTGTAGCTTTTTTCCGTACTCTGCCCAAAACATTGTAACAGATAAACCTGCAGCCAGTACGGAGCAATGGGAAACTGTAGGACAGAGGATATTGCATTCCCTTGCTGAGGAAAACCTGCCTACTGGGGTTATGCCCGGCTGTCTCTGCCTGTCCCATGCAGCAGCATTATTTTACATTATGCCCGTGCATGCTGTCTGTCCTTCACTTGTTTCTGTCCTTACCGTTAACATCTTTCATGTCTAAATTCGAGTTTCACGTTATTATTATGATTTTCCTTATGCCCACCATGAATCAGCAGGGACTTCCAGCCTCTTCCACCTCCCTGCAGGTATCTACCAGTACAAACCACAGAACTGATCACTGTTCAGGAAACAGGTTGGGTCTCTCAGGACATGTAGGTGTATTTCTTTTGATGATGCATGGGAGGGGACAGGGAGCAAGCAGATGGGCTCAGAGTCTCCTCCTTAAAACAATGAAGTCCCATTCAACTTATCTTGATCATGACATCAGCAAGTTTCTCTGACTAATTCCCTTGCTGTTCGTTACAGCTATGCCCAGCAGAGAGAAAGCACCTGGCATGGTTCTTCTGGTGATGACTGCCAGCTCCTGAGAGCAGAGCTATCTTTGTCAGGTATCTTAAATATTTCCTAGTTTACAAAAGTTGTTATCTACCTGAAGTTAGTTTGTCAGACACCTCTGGCCAACAACAGCTCTGAGCCAACAGAGATTTATTTTTCATATTATTTTTCATTATTTTTCATAAACACACATTTAACAAAACAGCCATGACCTGCTCAAAGGAACTCTGAATTTGTCATGCAGGTATAACTAAGACTAAAAAAAGGAGCAAAGGAAATGCCAAAAGTTTGTACACCAAAAGTCTGAACACTGACTTTATTGAGCAGATAAAAATGGTTATACATAAACAAAGGTAGTCTGATTGCTGCTGCAGATATCCAATACACTAATTAAATGAGGGGGAGAAACAAATGTCTCAAGCTTTTATATGATAGAGATTTAAAATGTCCAAGTGCTATGCTTTTGGGGAAAAATGTGTGGGCTTTCATTATGTTATTTTTAAAGATAGGTCAGCACAAAGAAGTACAATCTTGCTACAGTTCTTACATTAATTTCTTTCTTATATAATTTAGCACATAGAAGAGCTGTAAAAATGATAAGCAGTATAAACACTAAAACTGAAAAAGGTTGAGATAAAAAAGGACAATTTTGTCTGTCACATCTAAACGTTGTTACCAAATAGGAGTTAAGAAATAACTGATATCAGTATGTGAGCAATTAAAAGCATTTTTACAAAGAAGGATGCCACACTGTCTTCTGTATGTACATATAGACTGCAGTAATGTTCATAGTGTGATCTCACTAGTAGAGTTATCTAATGCAATATAAAGATTTGGATAGCACAAGAACAAGGATTTATTTATTCCTGATTTCATGAGAATTAAGGCTTGAAATGAGACATGCGTGAATTCCCTGAACCTTGGGACGATGCAAAATATCAAGAATATCTTGAACCATCTGGTAGGTTTTTAACTCAAAAATCTAGAGAACTCAAGTTCTGTTTCCAAGATTTGGAAGCTGATATTTTGTCCACCCTCAGCCCTCTGTCTGCATTGGCTCTTAGCTGCAGCTTGCTTTCTCTTTTTCTCTTTTCTGTTCTTTTAACCACAAGAAATACTTACCCCTTTCTCTTAAAATATGTATAATTCAATAGCACTCTCAAATTAAGATCTTTAATAGAAGATGGAAAAAAAATCTGTTTTTTTCACAAAATTTTCCATTAAAAAAGTCCTTAAAATAATCACAAAACGTAAAGAGCTCTGTAAGTATCTGACAACAAGAGTCAGTTGAAAACATTCCTGTGAAACCACAATACATTTTGCGTGACCTTGAATTAATTTTTGCCTTGCTACTTTCAAATTAATTATGTTACACACATGAGACTCCTCCTGGCACTTGGTTAACATCTGGATGCCCTTGTTATATTTTTTACCCAAAAATCTGTATACTCTTCTGGATCAAGTGATTATTTCCCTGGATGAGTTTCTACTCAGGTGCATTTTCATCATTTTCGTCATTATTTTTTCCCTTCCACTACACAGAACTTTTTGTTTTACTCTTACATAAATATAAGAGGATATTAATTACCATTAAACTTCTGCTAGTAGTCCTTAGAAAATATCAAGTGTTAAGGAAATAAAAGCTGCAGCTTTCTTTTTTAAAGAAAGATCAGTGGATAACACTACTGAACAGCATATAGCTAGGACTTACTATCCTACTTTTTCTCTCCTCAGACTTAAATTAATATTTTGTGGCCTATCTATTCTAACATTGCACATTAGAGAGCTGACTGTTATTCTAGCTTCCATATGATCTCTTTTCCAATATAAACCAAACTTCCTCCTTCTGCCATCAGAAAGTCATTTTCGAATCAAACTCTGAAAGTGTAAGCACTATCTTATGTTTTAAAATACGCAAAAGTTATTTTGGACATAATGCAATCAATTAACTTTAATCAAGCTAATATTTCTCCTTAGAATACCTCACTTGAGTTATGCAAATCCATTAGCACTAGTCATGACTTTTTTTGAGTCATATTGAGATATGCCAGCTGTTTGCCTGATTGTTTAAATGTTCCAAATTCTCACATCTTTTAAGAAGAGAGTTTTAGCAGAAACACCCTTGGTGTTTGCACTTTCTCAGATCCCACAAGGAAAGGCTGTTGGAGCAGACTGGGGGTACAGACATCCAGCAAAACTGGAGTTATAAATCCTGTTTGATCCAAGTTGGCTTTATTCTTGGTCATGCAGTATTGTGGAAGCCACTGTGTAGATCAAAGAGTTGATTCAGTAACAGATTTCCAGGAAAGAAAACTAACTTCCATCCAGTGCTGATGTTTACACTTCATGCAAAGCACCTGAACAATTCAAACATATGAAAATGAAAGGGAAAAAGGCAGCCCAAACATCTGAATGTGATTGCCTGGAAAAGCATTGTGGTCTGTGCACGACTAGAACTGGTCAGAGATGATACTCTACCTCTGGGAGCAGTTAAATTTAGAAAGAAAGAAAGTGCTTATTTAAATTAAAAAAATTGTCCAAATGTTTTTAAACTATTTCTTTCAGGGCATTAACTAATACTCTGTTTTCCATTGAAGTCAAACTTCCACTAAACTAAATCAGTGCAGTCTATTTGCAGATATGAAATAATCCTGTTAAACTGAACTCCTCACTGTTTCGTGTGTCACTTGTGACAGCTGTGGCACATATCTGTAGCAGTATGAAATAGCAGCTACATTCAACACAAGAGGCAGCAGGGCTCTCATGTGCCAGCTCACCATTTCCAAAACTTTCAGTATGTTTGTAATTCTTTGTCATAACAATGACATTCACTCCCTTTGTGTACCTCTTAGTGAGACAGGAAAGTTACCCTTTTGTCATTTCTGGAAAAATTATGCTTCTTCTCAGAAAATATTACTCTTTCTAGAATATTCCATTGTCTTGTCTTCTCTTTACTAAGTCCAGTGATTCTCTTACTCTTTTGCCTTTTCCGGTTTATACTTACACAGATTATTACATTAAATCCTTTCATAATACTATTTTCCCTATTAAGAGTTCCTGTAGTATCTCCATGCATGGCTGTGTGGTTGGACAGGGAGGAAGAAGCTGTTTGGTTTGTGCATGTGCAAAGGGGCCCTCTCTCTTTCATAAGATGTGGTAGATGTTGCAAAATAGTTTGACATAGACTGGTGAGAATATTTGACTCAAGCTCCTGCCACTTAAATCCCCAAATGCTGACTATAACCTGCACAAAAGGTGATTTTTTTCTTATGCCAGTTCTAAACATCACTAGTGAAATAAGCAACTCTAGTCTAAACTGAATTATAGAATTTTGAAAAAATATTCTTTTCTGTCCTAACAGAATAAAGTTATAATTTCTTTTTGAGCAACTTATTAATAAGATGCATTGTGTCAAGGTAGGACTGAGCTGTAACATAACAATACCCATATCATTAAATTATCTGCTGATAACAATTAAGAAATTCTCACCAGAGTCAAATTAGGTATCCATCTGTTCACCTTATTTTATTTCTCATCCATATATAGTTGTAGATTGGATTTTGCTGGGTAGAAAAGGAACCAGAGGCATGAAAAGAGAATCAGCTGACTTCCTGGTCTTCCTGTTTAATTACATTTGTAGGGAAGATGAATCATCCATGTATTCAAATGAATGTACAAGTGTAATTCCACTCATGGTATTCAATTGCACTTCAGCAAAACAGCAAAATGCGTGTTAGAAATGTTAAAATCTTGTGTGGATCACAGTGGCTATATATGGTACATGAGAACAATAATACTGAAAAATCACAAAGCACATCGTAGGCTAGACTTGAATTTAATGAGGCAGTAATCATAATGAAAGACAAATTAAATCACAGCTTGCTGAAATTCTCCATTCTGAAGAGTATGAATGCCACATTGAGTCTCTGAGTTGCTGCTAACTGCTTGAGATGATACAGCATGCTCCACTGGTTGATTCTAAAAATGGTAGAAAAAGGCTAAAGCCACTTTATATTTTCAGGCATGTACACTTTGTTAACTCTCAAATGGTACAGTACTTCATCTGTAGCAACAACAAGACTGAGGCATTGAAAAGTTACAGACTGAGAACTGAAGACTTTACTTGTGTAAGCTCATTCACCTATGAGGACGGTTGGGGTTGAGGCCAGGAACTCTATGAGTATAATACTAGAAAAATATATTTAAATTACTTCACAATAATGAATCGAGTGAGAAACCTAATCCCAATAGGACTAAGATTTCCTTTCATAAGGATTAATAATATTGCATCACTAACGATGATTTTGTATTCAAAATTATTTCATGGCAGCACAAAATCTTTGGAAGGGAAAAATCTCACAAGTATCCATTTTATTGCCTTATCCAGACTCTGTGGGCTATGCATATAAAGCAGACTGTCAATCAATTTGAAGGAACTATTGAAGTATCTTTGTGCTATCTCTGCTACATGTTCCTCTTCCTGTTGTTGAGTGACGATTAGTAATTAATTACAGCCTATTGTCGTAAAACTGCTTTTCTTTCAGCATGAGTTGGCAGTTTGACATGGGTTAAGCAGCTCAAATGCCAACCTACAGGAACCCTAAAAAGGCAAAGCAGGACTGCTCAAGGCAGACTTCCATGTTACTGAAGCCCCAGTAATTACAAATATCCCTTTGGATCCACCACTTGATACAACCTTGTCCTTTCTCTCTTCAGCCAAGAAGATGAGGGCACTCCTTGGTCCCGTAGTCATAGGCTTGCACCAGAGAGGAGCCCTGCCAGGCCTGGTCATCTTATAATGGATGCAGGAGCTCTTCCCAGGGGGATACGATTGCTGAACAAGGACTTGGTATCACTTCTCCCAGACCCATTGTTGTTAGCCCTCTTCCATACTATTAAAAGGAAACTACTGCTGTTCGTATCTAGCTACGTGACTAGATGTTACACAATTGAATAAGGAAATAAATATGGATACCAGATGATTTGGGGCAGCTAGACAGAAGGGGGGATGGGAGTAGCTGCTATACAAACCTTAGAATTTCAAGTATTATGACAAATCTTGAAAATTTCCATTTTCATAATGATAAGAAGTCTGTTCTTCCATGTCTTGAGTTACTTGCTTTTGCTTTCTCCATTCCCTTCTCTGTACTTCACTGTTTTGACTTGTAGCACCATACGTTTTCTTTGGACTTACAAAAGTTTCATTGTTCATCTCTGTTTCTTCAGCAAGTTCATCCTGATCAATTATACCACATTTCTCTTCATTGAGGTTTTCAGGGTCAGCCCATTCCTGCTTCTCCCCAGAAGCAAAGATAGCATAGAATATGACTCCACTGTAATGCACCAGGGCTGCGATCAGAAAGACATTTTGCCATTCTTCCCGAGTCTGAAAGAATAGTGCAGGTCTGACTAAGTTTGCAGTAAAAAGACATATTCTCTGAATTAAATCATGAATTAGCACAAATTAAACAATGGCCACGACTGCTGTTTGATTCCTGATGTTACAGGTAGACAAATTTATGAGTCATTGGGAAGTTTTTCGGGTTTTTTTCATAACAGCAGTTAATAAAATAAAACATGGGATTTATTTTTTTCTCACAGGGAAGTTTCTCTCTTGTATTTGAAATATTCATGGAGTTGGAAATGCAGGGATTTCTCTGACAACTAACTTAATCTTATTGTAGATCAGTGGTTGCTTAGGAACCCTGCCAGGGATGTGTTGTAGAGCAGTTTCCTAAGTCCTATAAGCACTGCCCAGTAGTACAAAGATAGTGCAAAGACCCAACCTTAAGCGGTATAAAATAATATCTCTCTACATAGATAATTAGACTGTAGTAGCTAAGACTCTGCCCCCTTGTGATATACAGAAGTGAATGTTTAAAACAAACAACAGAAAACAGCTGCAGAGATCAGCAATGAAATGGGGTTCCCAGAAAGCTTCAAAATATCTTAACTTTTCTTTCATTACCTAAATTCTTTTTCTAGAAAACATGGAGAAATATTACCTTATGTTTTGTCATTGCACCAACAATGAGTGGGCAAACCATGCCTGACAGTGTCCCCACACCGTTGGAGATCCCCATCAGAATGCTGGCATAACGTGGGGCTATGTCCAAGTGGTTCACGTTGAATCCTACAATGTGTGAGAGAGAATGGTCAACTATACAGCTTTGTGCTACCAGGCTGTACTGGTTTGAGGTAAAACAGAAACAAGTTTCTGTTCAGTAATTTTACTTTGCAGCTAACCCTCTTCTAAGTAACGGGCCAACAAAGCTTTCTATGGCCATTCTGGCTGAAGAAGCCTGAAAAAGCTGGGAAACCCCATTACTTTACATGTGAGAAAGAAAAGTAGTGTTTTCTTGGTGATAAAGATGGATCTTCCATATTCCATATTGCAATTTCTTATTCCTTTTCCAAACCCCTTTTTTCACCACCTATGGGGGATCATACTGTATAAAAAATATAATTTTGTTTTGGCTTCGCTTAAAGTATCAGTGCTTTCCATCTTCTCATACTGAAACAATGCAGTCAGGAAACACTTTTAATTAAGGAATGAAAGCTTCATGTTTGTCAAGTGTCTGATCTCTTTTGATTTATGTAGTTTTTAATACATGCTTTCTGGTACTTTAAGTAATAGTTTAACAATATAATAAAAAAAACCCAGAATGTAAACCAGTAGGAAAAATCATTACCCTTACTGTAACATATCTTCTGGATACATATTTTATGAAGAAATAAAAACAATAGTACAAATCAGCTGAGATAAATATCTTGCTTTAGCTAATGAAAATTAGTTATATGCACTATGGATGATCATAAGGAAGGATGATGAATCTCAAATCCATGGGATTAAACACAGTAAAAAATTGAGTATTAGGAAAATCCTGCAATAAAAATTGATGTATTGAAATGGCCTGCTATGCAGGCACCTCAAAACTGAGTAGCAAAACTACTTCCCATCTGTATAATCCTGAAACAACAGAAGACCTGCAGTTACTTTGCCAGTCAATTTTGCTCAACAGATCCATCTTCTTGGCAGTCTGCTAGTTGTTGGCCTTCCATCATTATAACAAAAGGGTTTTTTTGATAGCAATTGTACTGGTGGAGTTACAAAAGTCAGGGTTGGTTACAGAACACAACAGAGAGAGGACTGACCTGGAAAGCAGAAACTAGCAGCTAGGGTTGGGAGGGGGGCTGTGACTGATAGACCTCAAGCAACTGTTCATTCCAGAGTTATTCCCTCTCTCTACTTTTAGGGATACTGTTTATTCAAGAAGAAAAACTGGGTTATGCTGTAAAAGTATATTAGAAAATAACAACACAAAGCTGATGTAAACTGGAACCAACAAAGAGAGGGTTCCTTCAAAGCTTTATATCCTATGTCCAACATTTCATAGATACTGAAGTAAATTATTTCTGATATATGAAGGAATAGGGAATACCCCATAAGCAGCCACATTAAGAGCAAATGGAGTAATAGAAATTATGACAGTAACAATGAGGATAATAATATCACTTTTATCACTATTAGTAAAATCAATAATAAGACGAATTCTTACCTGAAATTGCAAAGCCACTGAAGCCTACAGCTAACACCAGAAAGGAAATAGCCACACTTTTTGTATGAGAATAACCAACTACCAAAAGCAAGGTTGCTTCCATTCCAAAGCCTTCAAAGGAAACACATGGGAATAAATTACATTTGAATTACTATTGATCACAGAGATTCCATGAAGTTCTAGCCAGAATAGCATCTTAAAATGAGAAAAAATTCTTTCATATCTCACAGCTACTCCTGAACATACCTGGCAACTTTGTAGATTCACAGAAATATTTGAATATTTATTGTTTGAGAATTTACTTTTTTCTACTCATTGCTGTACAAATGACCCAAACAATTGATGACATTAACTCACTGAGCAGTACAGGGTAACTATGAGAAAGTGACTCTGTGCAAAACACTGAACAATTTACAAACACACAAACATGGAAAGGAAAGGAGAAAAATGCTTCAATTTCTCATTATTTAGGCATATTTGGCAAATGGAGCAAAAGAGCATTTTTCAGACAAATATGCCACCAACACAGGAGAACAGCCGAGTATCACAGGGAGCTTCCAGCCTCCACCATTACTGCAAATTAACATTTTCTAACATGTAACATTACAATCCTTTGTTTTGGGTTGTGTTTGGGGTTTTTTTTGTTGTTGTTGTTTTGTTGGTTGCTTTTTTTGAATGGCACTGAAAATACACTATGAAAACACAATGACTCTGAGGATCCTTTGTGATGATGCGTAGACAAGCTCCATGGCACCTCTGACTGCAGGCATCTCTATTTCAGGCAGCCTGTGCCATCCATAAATAATGTAAGCAAGGAGCTGGCAGAGGAGAGCAACTCCACAGGCTATCTGGCTTGAAATATTTGCTCTAATTTAGTATCTTCCTTACATGTAGATCTCAATGAACTTTCAGCTCAGTGACTGAACTGGAAATAAATTATTTTGTGCTGAGTGAAAATGAGTCTGTTCGTTGCCCATCTTGTTTTTTTTTTTTTACCCCAACCCTTCCAGCCTAAACTTGCAGTGGGTTCTGCTGGAGCAGCACATAGGAACATGTTATTGCAGGCCAGTTATTTCAGGCTTGTATCTGCTGGGAAAGGATTTCTCTAACACCACAGTATGTGGTTAACTTCGTCTGTACAAGTTTGCAGAATGAGCCGTATTTGATCACACTCATCTTCTAGGCCAGTCCCTATTGACCTTTCAATTATTAACCAGGCTTCTTGCCTCCTCCCTTTTTAAAAGTGTGCTCATATGAGTAAGGTTTTATCCCATGAGGACATCTAACATCAGATCTCCATAAAATGCTTCAGATTAACCAGCTGCAGATGCAATCTAGAGTAATTTATCTCCTGTTAAAATTAAACATGGCCTGAGGGATGATATTTGCATCAGTTGCAGCACTCAATTGAAATATTGTATTTTCAGAATCCAATAGTACCTCCACAGTTCATGACCTTCCTTACAGTGGTAGTGGTTAAAATCTTCCTGCTCCGTAAGAAGTCAGCCAGCTGTCCTCCAATGGGTACGATGATTGTCATGACCATGTGAGGAACTGCCGACAAAAGACCAACCTGCAATTAGACAACAGAGTGCTTACACCTGTTGCCCTTTCTTAGGATTTAGGTGCAGCAGAATAGGAACCATATCTCTTCTTCACTCCTCCCCATACCCCCCACCCCACCCCCAAATGGACACATTTTTATCCTGGATCTTTGTGGGGGATGATTGCAGACTTTTCTTCTAATAGAACCTGCAACCAAGACCTGGGTGACCTTAAGATGGAGTGACCTTAGGAGAGAGACTCTACAACCTCTCTTGGCAACCTGTGGAAGTGCTCAGCCACCCTCAAAGTAACAAGATGTTTCCTGATGTTCAATGGGACCTCCTGTGTTTCAGAAAGTGCCCATTGCCCCAGGTCCTGTCACTGGGCACTACTGAGAAGAGCCTGTCTCTGTCTTCTCTGAACCCTCCCTTCAGGTATTTGCATACATTGATGAGATCCCCTGAGCCTTCTCTTCTCCAGGCTAAACAGTCACAACTCTCTCAGGCTTTCCTCTTAGGAACTGGAGAGGCTTCAGTTCCTTAAGCATCTTTGAGGACCTTCATTGGACTCACATCAGTATGTCCATGTCTCTCTTGTACTAGGGACCTTAGAACTGGATGAGATACTCCAGGCATGGCCTTATCAGTGCTGTGCAGAGGGGAAAGATTACCTTCCTCTACCTACTGGCAATACTTTGCCTAATGCAGCACAGGGTACCATTTGCCTTCTTTACTGCAAGGGCACATCACTAGCTCATGTTCAACCTGGTGTCCACCAAGAACCCCAGGCCCTTTTCTGCAAAGCTGCTTTCTGTCTGGGTGGTCCTCCCAGTACCACTGGGAGGTGGAAGTACTGGTGCATGGACTTGTTCCTCCTCAGGTGCAGGCCTTTGCACTTCCTCTTGTTGAACTTCACAAGGTTCCCGTCAGCACATTTCTCCAGCTTGTTGAGGTCCCTATGGATGGCAGTACATCCCTCTGGTGTATCAGCCTCTCCTCCCAGTTTAGTGTCATCTACAAACTTGTTGAGGGTATACTCTGCCCCATCATCCAAATCATTAATGAAGATGTCAAAAGGACCAGACTACAGGGTACTACACTGTTAGTTATTGTCCTTCAGCTGAGGTCTCCACTGACCACTACTCTCTGGAGCCAGCCATTTGGCCAGTTTTCTGTCCATCTTAGTGTCTCTTCAACCAGCCCATACATCAACAGCTTGTCTATGAGGATCTTTATGGGAGATGACATCAAACACCCTACTGAAGTCTAGGTAGACAATATCCACTGCTCATTCTTGTCTGCCAGGCCAGTTCATAGAAGTTCATCAAGTTGTTTTATCGAGTGTGACTCCCCTGACTGAATTTTCTGCCAAAGAGTTATTACTGTTAGCTCTGGTACTTATTCCAGATATGAGAAAAGACTATTTTGCTGAGCTTTAGTGATCATCATTCTAGAAGCTTTTCATTGAATAAGTAACTAGGAAGAAGTTTGAGCTTATTTTTTAGGCTGTGCAACTGCCTTACATTGTCACTGATTCACTTTTACATTAGTTTTTAATTAGTGAGGTACACGGAGGTGCAACTCTAGCATTTATAAAAGGCAATTCAGAATAAACAAACCTATTTTGTCTAAATACTCCTGTTCTTCATTTCCATGCTGTGCTTGACCATTCAGAGTGTAATTACTATCGTGACAGCACTGCAGAACCTGGGCACAGTGGTGCTCCCAGAACACACAGAATAATTACGGGTTTTGTTACGAGTTTGCAGGATTACACTTGTTTGAAAATAATTTACAATATAGCAAGTAGGTTTTTTTAAGGAACAAATATCCTGAAGTCATCGTTCATGCTCTGAAGAGAGAGTGTAGCCATACTGGCTTTAATGAAGTGGCAGTGTCAGGGAATATCAATCCATACAGAATTTGACCCTTCGTTGTCAATGAAAAGTAATGAAATAAGAAAAAAAAAAAAGGTGATAAAAATTGCCTGGCAAGTAATGCTAAACTGCCAACACTACAAAAAAGAAAAAAAAAATGCATTTCTCTTTACTTACCTTGTGGTTTTCATGATATCATGATATATACTTTTCTTAATCAACTCTATCCCAAAATCAACTTTTCAATTCTTTCCTTTTGCCAATAATCTAATGCTAGAAAGCTTTTATTTCTATCACATGACCAGAAGTATATCATCCCAGCTACTGTTAATAACCTCCAGAGAGATCTAGGGATCTTCAAGCACTCTGCGTCTCCTAGGGTGAGGTCTGAAGATTGTTGCTTCATCTCAGACATTTACCTTGCTTATTGCAAACCCAAAGACTTCTTCAAAGTAAGCAGGTTGACTTATAAGGAGCAAATAGAAGGTCCAGCTTCTGCAAAAGTTTGCCACAATGATTGCATAAACTGGCATTGAAGTGAAAAATCTCTTCCAGGGCGTACTAAATTTCTATGAAAAAAAAAAAAAAAGAAAAAAATGAATGCATTTTTGAGGAGGGAGGAGGGAGAATAAAGAGCCCAGCATCTTTTACTATCAGGACAATCCAGTGCATTGCATCCAATTTACACTGCAAATCACTCACAATGCAAGTGAAAGACATCTCCTGGGTTAGTTAGCAAAAGACAAGCAGAGAAACTTAGAATAGTTAGCGTTTTTAAGATGATTACTGTACTATTATTGCTCTACTTACTGAAATTCCACAAAGTCTTCTGGAATCCTGCTATTGGGATAGCAAAATCAATAACAGAATGAAAGAAAACTAGAGAAAACCTTGTGTCATTCACCACTTTTTGGCATGATGCAGTTTGAGACATTCTGCTGAAAGGATTATGGAAAAAAAAATATTATTATCCAGGCTAAAAAACATGTGGTAGCACACAACAGGCAGGTACCTGCTTCAACCCAATTCCTTTTACTCACAAAAAAAGTCTATGGTAGAGGATTTAATCTCTATAACTTGCTTTTGATGTTTTCAGTTTCTATTTATGCCTCAATACTCCATACATCAGGAAAAAAAAAATTTCAGAGCCCTATTCACTTAGAATTCAAATCAGAAGCTGAAATTATAGCAATATACATTGACATTCCCCCCTTTTTTTTAAAATAGTAGTTGCGTTCTATAGGCAACCATATGCCTGTGATCATGTGTAAAAACATGGCGGATGTCATCTGCAGTAAAACCACTGTAGAGCAAGGAGAAAGCCATGACCTGGAATGAGTGTGTGGGCATCCAGCCAAGACCTGATTAATTTCAGCCAAACTTTAGGAGCACAACCAAAAGAAGAGTCTGGTTCTTTACACTCTCAGCAAGTCTATTACATAAAAGATGTAGAGGAAAGAGTTTGGAGTTATTTTGCTTCAGAATATTCTAGAGTAAAAGCCAAGAAGGAATACTTTATCAAGAAAAAACTTTTTTTTTTTTTTCACCACTAGTGAAATTGAGTTATCTAAGGAAATGGAGAGAAGTTTGATGGGAAAAATGGTTTTAGTTTTAAGTTCCCAGGATCTTCCAGGATTCCCTCAGAGAGAGGAGAAGTCTTAAAACAATGAGCTGAGCTACTCTTAGAGCCTATTCTTACCCTATCCTCAAGTTTTCAGAATTTCAGTCATCCTTAATAAGTGCTCAAAAGGCAGCTGGATAATTTAACATCTTCAGCCAGTTTCTGATTTAGCTATTTCCATTAATATTTTTTAGAACAAACACGATAGTTACTCAAGAGCAGGAGATCAGTGTGTGGTTCCGCCTCTGTCCCCAACCCCCTCCTCTCCCTAGATCAGGGAGGTCCCAAAAATTGGGAGTTGAAACAGCTTTTCTTGTTGCTGAACTTGTCTTCTCCAGCTGCATGAGCCTTATCCTCTTATTTTCATGAAAGGAAAAGCCCCTAAACATCAAAAGCAAATATTCTACTGATCTTATGCAGCTAAGAGTATGCATACAGTCATACATTCATCTTGTGCAAAATGCTCACAAATTATAACCAGAAAAGCCTTTTTTTACTTACACTTGTACTCGCTAGGCTGGCTCCTTCTCCAATACTTGTTTCTATATATATCCGTTCTTCGTTGGTTATTGTTGGATGTGCAGCAGGACTCTCATAGGCATGAAGCAACCAGAACATATACCAAACAATCCCAAACATTCCTGGAGAGACAGGAAAAGCAAAGCTTGGTTTCAAAAACCAATGAAGGCACACTTCAGTACCTGCAGGCCTTGAAGTTTTTTTCAAGAGTCAGTTAAATCAAATCTGTTTCCTGCTCAGGGAAGGAAAAAACTATGATAAGCATGTGTGTTGCATGCCTGCTTGCAAAGTGCTTGAGCATTTTGTCACTTGTATTACATGGTATGTGTGGGGCAGAGAATGGGCAGAAGCACAGCTTTATGTGGGACCTGGGGAAGGAAAAAAAGCAGACTGGTCATAACATAGTCACAATCTGCATAAAAGAACTTCACGATCAGATTGTGAAACCTCACAGTGCGTTCTGTGTCTCCAGAGAAAATCCTTCCTGACTGGGTTGCCAATGTTCAAGGGCAGGTTTGAGCCAACTTTGCCATGTACCGCGGGGGGAAGCATGAGACACCACAGACCAGTCGTGAGGCTGTACCTCGTGTAAAGGTGGCACTGCTTTACCCAGGGTGGGCAGCGTGGGGCAGATGTCTCAGGGCAGAAGGTTTCAGAGGCATTCAGCTCCCCATCAGCAGCATATATTGCAGTATTTGCTGTTAGCCTGTGCTCTGGGACACCTATCATGTGAATGTTTGTGCTACAGAACAACCTTTGCAACTGCATTCAATCCTGTCATTGTGTGACCATGGGCTGTAGCCTGGTCATTACAATTTTAAAACATTTTACAACAGATGATTTCAAAATAAAATCTTTCAGAAGCTGCAATAAGTAGGGAATAAATTGGAATACTCATTTGCAATGTCTTCATTCCCCAAAACAACTTTGATCTATACTTGTTCTACAGGTTTAACAAAACTGCTGGCAGTACCAGTCTAGTCACAGAGATCCTTTATAGTAAGCAACTCACCATAAATATAAAAGACTGATGACCATCCTATATACTGTACCAGCACACCTGCCAGTGGCATGGCAACCACCGCACCAGCATAAGACCCTGAGGAGAAAAAAGGATTAAGAAAACATGTCAGCTGTAATAGGTGAGTCCAGCCTCCAGTGCGGATGCTCACGGAGGTACAACTGGAGGGAAACCTCTGGCTGTTGGCAGCATGCTTTCTTGTGAACATGGGGAATAGGATGCCAACTGTAAAATTTAGCTTGGGATCGTGGGAAGGACTGGCCTTCACGGGTGTGGGGCCACCAATCTCATTTTGCAGCTGGAAGTACTGTGCCCTGTAGGTAAATGGGATTTGCAAAGTAGAAACTAATGATAAACTATTATAAACTGTATACACTGAAGTGGGGAATCCCTCCTAACCCTGGTTAGGATATGAGGTGAGGTCCAGAGAAGCCAATGGCCCAAACTTCAGAAACCTTAGTGTCCAGAAATCCTGGTGGTTGCAGATACACTGGAAGGCTCTTGTCATCCTTCTAACCCAGTGTTACTGGTGAAAGAGGTGTTCAGATGAACCCTGAGTCTGTTTAACCATGTTTAGTTCCTGTCAGCAGCATGAACAAACAGCTGGAATAAATAGGTAAAAGTTGACAGGAAAAAAAAGGATTAAAAAGTGGTCTGTGCCAAAGTTTCTGATTGGGAAATAGATAATACTGGTGAAATACATTTCCAAGTGACTTGTAGAAAGAGATTACTATTTAAGTGCCTGGAAAGGAATCTCCATGAAGACCCTAGGGAGAATTCATGCAATATGGACATTTGGGTTTAGTACAATATGGAGCCAAAAGCTTCACATGCGAGCAGCATCGCTTTGCATTAGTCTGGGAAATGAGATAGTTGTAGTTTTGAGAGTATAACATACTTTATTAATGAACATTTGTTAATACTGTACTCATTAGTAAACTTCTCTTCAATGGTTCACAGTAACCCTTCTCTCTCCCCTCTGTGTAATTTATTTTTCCTACAGCAATAGCAAAACCACAAACAAGAATATAGTCACAGAAGCCAGGAACCTGCTTAACATGGGGTTTCCTAATTTTTCCACTGTTCCTGCACACCTTTTGAGTGCAAGAATCAGCAATCTGTAGACACTAAAATGGGTGCTGGGCTGCAGGATGGATCTTTATCTACCCAGTCTAGGATTTAAAGGAGAGAGCATTGAGGTAGAGGGGCTTCTCTTTCGGTCTGTTCTGAAATTGGAAACACCTAAATAATCCCTAAATCCTGGAGTCATCTGTAGTAAAAATAAAATTCCCATATATGAAAAGGTGGATTTTTTCCTCTTTTATCATTCCTCCTTTTACAGTTTCTCCTGTATTTTAGTGCTGTATTTTCCCTAGTCTTTCAGTTCCACTGCCAATGGACAGACTGGTTTTTTCCTTTTATTTTCACATTTCTATTGAATATTTTCTGTCACAAACATCAATCTTCAGCTGACTTTACCCCACCACCTTTATTGTCATTGCTTCCTCATCCACCTTTCCCAACTGCTTACTCTTCAAAGTCCTACTATTTCTGATTTTTCTCCAGTATTATTAGTCACCCACACACCATTCCAATTTCCCTGTTACAAACAGGAAGGGACACACCAAATACAGAAGATGAGGATGTCTTAGAGGGAAAGGGCAGAGTAAAGTAACTAGCAGTGCCTTTTCCTTCATTGCCAACACAGTGCATTTGAAATTACAGCAGAGCCATTCAAAAAAAGCATTTGGATTATGCCTTACCTTCCCTACATTTAGCCATCTATTCAAACCCACCCTGGAGCTGGTAAGGAGATACTAACATTCACTGTTTTGCCTGGAATTAGCAGCTAATTGAAGATTGCAGGGTTACCAAAAGCATGTGAAGACATTAGTGTATGAGGAGGGGACAGCTCAAACTACACCTAGGAAAGGACCAGACAGGTCTGACACTCAGAGTACTCTTTTCTGGCAAGTACTGTGGTAGCTTAGAGTGGCCTGTGGCAAAAACGGATACCTGGAGAATAGAATTAATAATAGAAAACCCTTTTATATATATATATAATTATTTTGAATTAGTGTGGCTGTAAACAAAAAAAAAGATATCTTCCTTGAAGAAAAAGGCATAAAACCTCAGGATTTTTCCTACTCCCTGCTTCATAACAAGGTTGACACTCTTTCTGGAGGCTAGAAATATTCCAAGAGAAATGAGAGAGTTTGATTTCTCCCATCTTTCCACTAGGTTCCTCTCCCCAAAGTCTTCTGAAATTTTCCATATGTCATCTTCCAGAAGGCCAGCTGTCAGCATTGGAGAGGGACCCAGAGAAGAGAGCAAAGTACAAGCCTGGTTATAATTCAAAACAAAGGAAAGCAGAACAGGCAGTGGCAACAAGTTACATCACCTCCACTGCAGTATATTGAGCAGTCAAAGTATTCAAGTCTTTTTAATAAATCTTTAAGTATATGCTTGTTTAGGAGGGTCAGTTCAATATGTATAATAAATAGAATCCCAAATGACAGAGCAAATGAGAAAAAAAGAAAAAAAGAAAAGAAGTGATTTCTCCTGTGGCACCTCTAGACCCCTTTTAGTTTACTATGAGAGTGCTTCTGAGAACTGGGCTTAAACGATAAAATGGTGACGTACTAAAGAAGTAAACAAAAAGGCTCTCAAGTTCCTGAGCTCACAGTTGCACACCAAATGCAACAAAGGGCAGAGGGTTTGAATTTCTCTTCAAAATAGTGAAATTAATTAAATACATCTAATAGGAAAATGTACTTACCTAAACCATATAAGCCTATTGACTTACCACAGAACGATGTAGTGGCCAACCTGCTTCTCTCCAGTGGAGGAGCCCACTTACTCCACATCCCGTGGCAAGCTGGGTAGGTGACCCCCTGGCAAACATTTCACACATCATATAATTTGCTTTCACTACATTCCTACTTCAAGCAGATGATGATACCGTCCAACCAGTCTAGCTGTTTGTCACCGTGGAATGATGTTTAGGAAGGGTTAGATAAAGCCTGGAAGAGCTCTGTTGTTTGGGTATGAAGATATCAAACTAGTTTGGATAACCACTTAAATGGTAATGTGTTCTAGGTAACAATGCTGTTTGGTACACACACTGGACAGCAAAAGTAAACTAAATAGATTGAACTACGGCACCAAAACCTAAACTTTTCCTTTCTTTTTAAGTAAACTTGAGAAATATAAATTGGTATGATTAAAAGAATTGTCATTCTATATGAGTAACAAGTGAAAATGTAGATTTATCAGAAAACTTTACCAAAAGATCTTACGATTTTTTTTAAATCAAATCTTCAAAACCAAATGACGTATGAAAGGACCAAAATAGTGAGTGTTCCTACCTCCACCAGACCTTGCAAAATCCTTACAAACATCACACAGCCATAATGAACTCTTGCTGCAGAAGGGATGAACATGTTCAGTGTAGATGTTAGAAAGATCGCTGCTCCAAATACCCTATAAAAAAAAGTAACACAAACGGAAATATAGTTATCATCTACTTTTCAGAAGCAATAGTATTCTTGGGTATTGTCACAGAGACAATCTCACATACCATGATCTCACCAACCCAAATATTTGTAAAGTCCTCTTATTGACAAAACGGGATAAATCCCCACATGGTCAATATATTTTCTTCTCTGAATGGAACAGAGGTTTTATACATACTTAACGTGGCTGGATTTTTTTTGTATCAGAGGAATAAATATGGGTGCTGGTACTGGAAGCTAAGCTGTTTATATAAGTCCTGAACTGAGAGAAGAATTAACATAGTGGGAAGTATTTAAATTCTGTTATATCAATAGGCTTTAACATAAATCAGGTAAAGTTTGGTTGAAATGTCTCTCTGAAGATGGGTGTATGCTGGTTAGTTCCACTTGCTGGTGCTATAATATATAACAGGGCTGCTTGAGATCAACTCCTTTCCATGTCACAGCTACAAGTGTCCTTTGTGACTATGACATGGAAGGGGCATTTCTACAAGACAACTTCTGTGAAAAACATGGTATAAACATCATGTTACCCTGCTTGGGAAGAGCACTTGCTGCAGCTGGGAACAAATCAATGGAGGCTCTAAATGCATCTGGAGCCCAGTGCCTTTGGGAAATCATTTGCAGCCTCCCAAATGTTAGCAGCCATTAGAGAAACAGGCAGCAGAAACCTCTTTGTAGTGAAAATGGATTCAAACAGCATCCGTGAAAGACCAGACCACTCAGAAACCCTGGGGTAGCACTCAAAGCTGTGTCTGCCTCAGTCACCACAGTCTGTGGGAGCTTTTTGCAGCATGGACACGGGCTTTCCGATGTTTAACTGAACAGTGGTGCACACTTTCTGCCCCATGTCAATAATAAACAGTGACACCAGACATCACAGACAGCTGGGCTACAGGAGCAGTCATTTCAGTGCACCATGGGCTGCAGGTTTGCCAGGCACTGATGCTGCAGTGCAAGAGAAAAGCATCTCTATGTGCACAGCTCATGAAAGGATGCATGAGCTTGTTTGCGAGTTTGTTTGAAAACTGAGGCTGTTGTACCACAAAACACACTACTGGAAACCAAGAAAGAGACTGGGAATAACCAACTGGAACAATCGCTTAAATTACTACCATTCATAGGAGCGGGCTGTACTTGATTGATTAGATTTCATATATTTTCACATCTGGCTGACTGAAGCCTCAGTTTTCCTTTCTGTGCAACGAATGGGGTTCAATAGCTGAGTCATGTGCTCTCTGAATGTCAAGGGTTCATTACTCCAGCATCTGTGGAAGCTGATATACATGAGGATCCCCCCTAAGATCCTGTTACAGCACTGAAAAATATCAGAACTGGCAGTAAGTGTTCTCCATGACGGCAAAGCACCATTAAATTGAATGTATTACTGCTAATCCTCAGTAGTTTACTGTCTTCTTTGTGTTGTCTGCAATTCAAAGCAACCATGTCTGGCTCCCTGTGGACAGCCTTTGCGCGGCAGATGTTTCATTCTGCAGATAGAAAGTTGCAGCAGTTGGTGGCCCTGGGGACCACAGCACTTAGGATATGGGAGTGCCCTCTCTTGCTCGCTCAAGGTGACGACCTGAGAATAAAGTGTCCTCTTTTGTTCAAGGCCCTCAACTCCTAGCTACACTGATGTTAGCATGGTGCTGTTTGTGGACCATAATTTATGTTCCTTTTTCAAACTACCCAAATTCAGTGACATTTAACAAGCTTTGACTTGTCTTGTTATGTGAGTGGCATTTAAGAAAAATCCATTAAGCTTCCTTCTGATAAATATATGTTACTAGACAAATATTTGATCAGAAATCATATGATTTGGACAACAGATTTCTCTCACTTTTTACTTTTCTGCCAGAGACATAACATACACAGATCTTATTATGCATAGCTGTTTATCATGCTCCACTTCAAAATATTTATAAACTTTTAAAACATTTGTTGCCATTCTTTTCTTCTTCTTCTATTTTTTTTTAAGGATTTCAATTGTTTACATTTCAGTTTCTTTTTAAAAACTTATTCGTAGGAAATAATGTCACTTCATTTTTTGAATCTGGTCGTATTATTCACAAGTAGGATTAATAGCAGCATCACAGAGCGAAGAATCTGCAGTCAGAGATGAACACCCTTTTATCTGAATTCTCTGCACCTATTGACAAAAACAACAGTCCATGCCTAGACAGCTCATAATCTGAATGACAAGAAAGCTCTCAACAGAAAAACACAAAAGCAAAGAGGGTTGGTAGACTGGTGGAGAGAGGTGACAAAGGAACAGATTTATGTAGAAAGCAGGCTGAAAATCTGAGCTAGAATACAAAGCCTGTGATCATATCTTAACATTTAAGAGACTGCTTTCAAAGCCAAGTAAACATTTAACTGAGAAATCAGTATTTCTTAGCTCTCTATTATGATCAGTGAAGAAAAGAGTTTTGCACCAGGCCTCCTTGCCACTAATAGAAATATCAGGTCTGTTATCGTCAGTCTCAGAGAACTACCAAAAATTATGTAAATTAATATTAATAGGCATGTGAAAGAATAAGCTGCAAGAAAGAGAACATGTTTAATTAGCCAAACAGCTAGCTCTAAAGACTGTTTCCAATCTCAGCTTCTTCATTTAGCGCCAACTCTTAATATGCCTAGCCTGTAAATCTATCATTTATACTGAATCACAACCAGTTACTCTTCTGCTACTATTTAAGAGATTGAGTTGTGTTTCCACAAAGAGGCAGTGCCTTTCCAGCAGCTTACTGCCATTTAATCCAAAGAAGTTGGTCTCCACCATGACTAAAAATATTCCAGTTCTTTTCAATTCATTTCTCTTCTCATTGCCACGATCCCCAGCCAGCTGCCAGTTTGGGATCAAACCAGACTTCTTCAGCGACAGACTCCTCTGCCCAGCAGGGTGCTGTTACTGAACACCAGGATCAGGTGGTGCCTTATGTTTCATGTGGTCCCTGTCACCACCAAACAATGAGGAAATTACCTTTAGATGCATGTTTGAGCATAAGCATCAAGTTAAAAGGATAATACCATAAGTGGTTCATGAACTTTTTGATGGAATGCAGACCTACAAAAATTTGAATGAAAGGATTAAAAAAAATGACTTGGTGTTAGATGGCTTTGGTGCAAAACAACAAAGTATTCAATATTTTCAGCTGTTCTGAGATTCATTTGAATCCCACATTATTACAGATACTTATTTGCATTAGAGAAGCGCCAGGGTGGGGGCATCCATGTATATGTGAGTTTGCACAGTGTTCATTAGGACTTAAGTAGGTGACAAAAGAGCCTGTATGTAAATCTATAATGTCAGTAATAGGATAGAATAATAGATCTCACTGCCAGAGTGCAGCTGGGACAAAAGAGATCACTTCTTTATCTAGGGGTGGTGCCCCAGATCTCCTGGTTTCCTGCCCTGTGTCTTAGCAAATAACCCCTCTCAAACAGAAACTCAGTACCACTGAGTTTCCCCACCCAAGCCGAAATTGATTGAGTAAACAGGGAATAAAAGAAAAACATGGAGTTAGCCAGACCTGTGAATCCTGTTACTATAACAGAAATTCTCTTTGAGGGAAGCTTTTGGGATATTGTTGTTCGTCAGCAAATTCTACTTCTAAACCCAGTTATGATAGTCAAACCCATAATGTGATTTTGTAGTATAGCATTAGATTGAGTCTGAAACTCTCACAGGGACAGAAATACAGCTTTCTGTGCATATGCACAACACATACCTAAGAAAGTAGTCTGCTGACAGAAAGCACTGAGTTACAGTGTAAACATGATTGATTTTACTTTTTGCAAGAAAATTAAGGAAACAAAAGCCAAACTAATAATATACTGAATTATTCAGCCAACAGTGTGCACATCTGTGTTTTGCAGCCCTTCTGCTGCAAAAGCTGGTGGCAAGATTAGAAACGCAGGGAAAATTATGAAGCTTAGCTAATTTGTTTGGCTTATTTGGCAGATGGAAAAATACTGAGCTTAGGCACTTTTGTGTGGTAGAGAAATGAATAATTGAGGATGTTAGTAACATTGAAGAAGCAGTGCAAACTGAATTCTGCATAACTTTTGCTTATGGACAGAGAGGAGTTGGGACTGAAATTCTGGGCAATTCTCTGTCCTGGAGTCATTTCCATAGGGGCATATGGGTAGGAAGAACACCCAGGCAGCCTTGTAACCCATATAGAATGCAGAGAGGAAAGTGTTTTAATTTGGCGCTAAAAAATATACAACTGGTCTTAAAGACCTTTTCAAATTCTGAAAGCATTTGTAGATGTCATCTCTTGTTTGCAGAGAATGACGTGAGTACCAGCCATCTTTTTTATCTGAAGATCCCAAATGCTCTTAACATGCACATCTCATGAGCTCATTCACGACCAGCTGTCTTCAGAAAATCTCCCTCTCTCTAGTGATCATGTTCCAAATTCTGAAGACATTTTGAAGTAAAGCCCAAAACCAA
Source organism: Scolopax mira (assembly GCA_004320125.1). Classification (NCBI taxonomy): domain Eukaryota; kingdom Metazoa; phylum Chordata; class Aves; order Charadriiformes; family Scolopacidae; genus Scolopax; species Scolopax mira. The sequence goes on from BJBW01004299.1 coordinate 26,378, forward strand.
AGTTATCTTTGGCAAAATTAGCTACTTTTTTAACTCTCGTTTTCAAAAGCAGTCAAATTAAAAAACCCCATCATCCCACAAACACAATCAACACAGAAAAAGTCTGTATAGATGCTCAGGGTGCACCAAACAGAAATCATGAGGCTCTATTAGAAGTTCTAGGCAATCCAACTTACAGCCAGTACTGTATCAGCCATGGCAAAGGCATTTGTGTGCACAAGGATGGATTTGTGTCTTCAGAACATAAATAATTCTATAATTCCCACATGCCCAGCTTCAGCACACAGGGAATTTTTAAAGGAGAAAGGTCAAATTTTGTTTACACATACTTGTTTGGTGTTAAATTGAGCTAAAAAACACTTCTGAAAGACAAATGCTACACTGTCTGAAGCATTATGTGTGATTTTCCTAACTCTCTTTAGAAAGCATTATTGTTTAGAGAAAAAATGTGTAAATATTTGAGATGAACAAAGAAAATTTGTTCAGAGTCAGCAATAGATCCATAATAGAAATCTAGTTCCATTTTAGGTTATAGACATAAATACTGCATGCTCAGTTTCAAATGTGTGTTTCTGAAATACATTAATACACTATTTTGGTAATCATAATTTAAACAGTGTAAAACAATCGTGAGACTGCAAAGCTTAATTCTTTTGATTATTTTTTTCTTACCTGTTAGCAGCCAATTTGTTTGAGATGAACCCCCCTGGAATTTGTGTCACAATGTAACCCCAGAAAAAGGAGCCATGGATGAGTCCCACTGTCTCTGGATCCCAGTTGAACTGGGCTTTCTGTAAAGGAGACAGAAAAAAGCTGTAAGATGAAGCATACTCATTGTAAGATAATCACTGTTTGGAGGCCACACAGAAGTCATCCCATCCTCCAAATTAAGGCAGCCTCTTTACGCAGGCTGGTGTTGCTGAGCTTGAAACACACAAGTTAAGGCCAAAGGATGTCAGACTCCCATGTGAGATTGATGCTTTACTCTTAGCTTTCAACAGAGTAGATAGGAGGCGATAAGGTTTCAGAAGGCAGCTAATGCTGGACCTTCATCTTTGCTGCCTGTTATTGGTTCCCCCTGAGCTGCTTAGTCCTGAAACCTTTGTTTCCAAATCTTCTCCGTGTTATAAGAAGGACCTGATGCCTTTCAATGGATATACCCATTTCCCCAAGATTATCACAGTTGCTTAGGTCCTTTGGGTTCATCAGCTTCCTCCTCAGGCTTATCTATGGTTCTCTTTGTCAGGGTTTCTTGCCTATGGTCTCCTTGTCAGAATGTGTCTGACCATTCACCATCTGCATTACATGGCATGGGAGGAGAAAAGGCAGTGGGAGGGTGTTGGAGAGGGGTAACATCTGGAGACAAGTCAATCTGAAGATAAAACTAGGTAACTCTAGCTATCTGACCCATTTATATTTTGTTAAAAGCCAGTTGTAGGGCTGGATTTGGTTACAGAAGGTCACCCACAGGCTGCTCATAGATGGTTCCTGGCCAAAAATATCTGCAGTGAAGAGAAATGCTTTCACCAATACTCCTCATCCTTGGATACCAAGCTGTTTCAGTCTTCTCAAGGCTCTTCCTGAATATGGACACTGCTGTTCTCTGATGACCCTGTTTGACATACGTTGTTCGGACAAGAGACAGCCAAGCCCAGGGCAAAATACTGAGGAAGTCAAGAAAAGAAAGGCTGATCCAAGGTCCCCTCCTACCCTCCATTCTGGGAGGTCAGACAGGGCCTGGCTGAATATAATTACACTAATGTAAGGTCAATGCCAACTTTTCCTCCTTGAACCCTCAGCTCAGGAGAACTTTTTTGGAGCAAAGAGAATCTATGATGGTTTGCTTCATGATCATTTTTATGCTAATCATACCATAGGGAAAAGTGGCTAAGCACCATGTGAGGAAGCAGCACAGATGTCTTTTAGGTTCTGAATTAAAATTGTCACTAAAACACTACAGAAAATTGAAAACTAGAATAATAAACCTGAAGATCTCATTTTTCTATATTACTTTCTATGTGGAAAAAGAAGATGTTTTCCCCAGTAGGCTGATTTTTTTTTCCCCAAACATGCAAACTAAAAAGAGCTCCTCATTTGACCTGGAAAGAAAAAGATGGCATTCATTAACCAGGCATATTTACAGAAAGCTAAAGCAGTTCCTCCACCATCAGTATGCATTCTGACAAGAGATCCACTTTACTGTGCTGAGTTACATTTCTGTTTTAAATACCTTATTTTCTACTAATGATTTCCAGCTTAGCTTCTAGGTAGTGTTAATTTCTGAAGGCAGAAACACCATCAGACATGGAAGAACTTCTTGTATCATGAGGTGCTCATGCCCAAAGAGAATAATTTGAGATTTGTGAGATGAGTTTGTCTAAATTTCCTCAAAGTGCCTCTTATGAGCTTTCCAGCCTATGCAGGCCTTTCTTTTTCTCCAGGGTGAAATACAGAACCAGAAAGTCACAGCAGGACCCCAGGGACCAATAATTAGACTGAATAAATACGAATTCAGCAGCAAGTCTAAGCAGCAGAAACTCGTCAGAGGAGACCACAGATGACGAAAAACTGGAAAACTGTTCATTAACTTTGCTAAATCTTTCTAGGATTTAGTGAGTTGGATTAGAAATTCTCTTTTAATGTTGGTAATTTACATCCTACAATTTTCTTCTACCAAAAATTCAAATATTTGTGACAAAAGATGATGAATAATTTTACAGCATTTTCATTCACCTCTAGCAACATGAGTGAAGGTATCACCCTCTCTGGGAGATGTGTTTTGTTTTAGAGAATGTGCTGACAAACAAAGGGTATCGATGGATTGGAGGAAGCCTCTGTTCCCTAGGAGGGCCTGATTATGCTTTGTCCTTCACTGAATTTTTAGAATTGGAAGGGACCATAGAGATCATCTAGTTCAACTCCCCTATCGAAGCAGGATTGTCCGGAGCTAGAGCATGTTACCCAGGACTGCATCCAGGCGGGTCTAGAAAATCTCCTAAGAAGGGGACTCCATGACCTCCCTGGGCAGCCCTTCACACCCACACTGTGAAGCAGTTTTTTCTCATATTTGAGTGGAACTTCCTATGTTCCAGCTTGAGCCCGTTACCCCTCGTCCTCTCACTGGCAACCACTGAAAAGAATTTGTCTCCTCCTCCTTCAACCCACCCTTTAGATACTTATAGACATTAATAAGATCTCCCCTCAGCCTTCTCTTCTCCAGGCTTCTGTAGTGGCTTTCTTCCTAGACCTCAGCCCCTGAAGAATCCTCAGGTGAGAGTCAATATTCCTGTGAATAATTTGTTAAGAGAGGCTTAAATAAGAATCAAGCACCTACACATCTATGTGAATCCAAATTCACATCTCTGGTTTTGATCTATGTATACACGCTACTTTGACATGCGGCACTCGGAAGATTTTGCAGCGGGGTCTGCTCAGAACAGTGAAAGGAAGATGTTTTCTTACCTGCAGCTCTGGTTTCCCATTAACATAGATGGTGTTATTGTTCACCATTTCCACGATGGCAACACCGAGGTTGCACCTAATCCCAAAGGAGATGCAAAAGCCCAGGCCGCTCATTATGGCGATGATATAGCGCTTGGGCAGGCCGCAGCAGTAGCAGTCGCAGGGTGCTGGCTTGCGGGTGCTTGCCTGCACAGGCCTCCCCTCTTCTGTCAGCTCAATGTGGTCCTCCTCTATGTTGGTGCCATCAATTTTCCTAAACAGAAAAAAAACCCCCAAAAGCAAACAATAAAATGAAAACGCCTTAGCGTCTCAGTAATTAGCTGAAATGTAGATGGGCCGCCAAGTCATCTCCTTGCGAGGCGTTTGTCTCCTGGTGTTGTGGTGAATTAGTGCTGAGCAGGCTGTGAAAGGGCAGCATAGACTACACTTTTTTATGAACAAATTCTGAAGTTCGTAAATCTGAGCAACCTAGCTGGGAAAATGCCCACAGGGTATTCATGAGCATAATTATGGGTGCTAAATGGAGCTCTGTTGTGATAAACTATGATGGTTTTTAGGAAAATATACATATGAAAAAATTAATCATAATTTCTACCAGATCCACTGACCAGAGCTAGCAGTTGGCTTCAAGTAAAAGGGCAAATACAGCACAAAGCAGCCTGAGTTTTGCTCAGTCCAAAATTCCCTGTCAATTTGTTTTCACCTCTAGGACAAAAAACAGGACTATACTGAAGAGGAGAAAAGGCTCTGGCATCAGAACCCCTATTTAAGGTGTAAAAGAGCCAGGACCAAACTTCCTCTACCTGAAGAGATTTGAAGCCACATGTCCTCCCCTTCTCTGAAACATCCTCTTGCTACAAGAACTAAGGTCATTGCAAGTTGAACCCCTGCAACTCCTGTTGTTGAACTTGTTGCCTTTTGTGTAAAATACATAATATTAAATGAGACCTGAAGGAGGACAGCAACTTTCTGAGCTGTTGATTCACCACTCCTCAGTAGTGGAGGTTAAAAAGGGCTTTGCCTGGGATCAAATTTGGTACGGCAACTGCATGCAATTGGGAGGGAGGATGGGAGACAGGATAGGAGACAGGAGCAAATAATACCTATCCATTTCAGCCTGCAAAAGGTTGCCCACAGGCTAGCAACTAACATGGGAGTGCAGCTCCTTTGGCTTTTTGTACCCAGACTTTCCTTTTCCTACAAGCAGCCCAGCTGAGAGATTCATATTAAACAAAATAACACTTTCATGTAATCTAGAATTGTATGATAGGGCAATTAAAAATTAATTTGCTCTCCCAATCTGATTGGAGCTATTAACATCCCATGCTGCAGGACCAGGGAATGTCTCTGGTAGAAAAGGTGAGGAGAGAAAGAACCAAATACACACCCCTGGACGGGGGTTAAATTCTTCCTTCCCTAACGTTAACTTCCCATGTGTTTGTTTTAAAAGCAGAATATGGTTTTTCTGACATGCTGAAACACTGAAGCACACAATTAGCCTGTGAATACATGTGCCACTGAACACTACCAATGAGCTTAAGGTTAAGTGTTTACTAAAAGGAGACCTCAATCAGTGGCTGCACTACAAAGCCTTTCAGTTTTGTCACTACTCTGAAGCAGTGAGCTCAGGATGCAGCTCCTTTTGTGTCTGCCATGGAGTTACTCCCAGTACTGTGAAAATATGAACAGTTACTTAATCTAAAGGAAGCCCAGCTTGCCGTAGAAGATGATGAAATGATTTCATTCACTCTTTTCTGATAAGGAGTAACTTATTTCCTTCTTTCACACATCTGGCTGAGTGTATTTCAAATCCAATGCACTTTGGTTTTCCATATAAAAATCAGCTATAAAGAAATGTTGACAGAACATATATGGATGGGGTACAGCTGGCTGATCTACCCAGTAGCTGGCTGGGTCCTTTGGAAGAACAGTCCCAATCTTAATCACAGCTTTCTCCAGTTGCTGTAAATCTGATGAACTACCCATAATCTAACAGATAGTACTGCATACTAAAGGGTTTGCAAATATAGGTGGTAGGTATGGCTTCCTGGGTTGCTTCCTGTGGACTTAAATATATCTTTCCAACATGAAGTTTCACTTAAAAATCTCATCATTTCTAGCTTTTAGAGCTAAAATCAAATTTGTGCATCATTTACTTTATTATTCCTTTATACATCAAATCATAAAAACATTAATTCAGCTTTAACCTTAGCAAAAAGAAAAATGTCCATTGGCTCACATTTCCAAGAAACACTAGAATCAGAGTGTTTGGCACCAGAAGGGAACTCCCAGGATTATTTGATTTAGTCCCTTGCTCAAAGCAGTGCTAACTGCAAAGTTAGATCATTAGCTCATTGTCAGGCTGGAGGGAAGCCTTTGCATTGAAGCAAGGTAACACAGGAAATGTGATATTACTGTGGGCTTATTGAAGGTGATTGAGATCTTATGATTCACTGGCAGGGAAACAGCATTTGTTAGTGAAATGAGAGTACAGAGAGTAATGCAGTCAGACACTTTAAAAAGAAAACACCATATATTCCATGCTCTGTGTGCTAATATAGGTAGGTGTAAACTGAATAAAATACCAAAATTCAGGAAATGAAAAGATAACTGAATAACTATTTTTTAGAACTGTTGTCATCTCTAAAGTATTATTAACAAACTGAAAGAATTTGTCTTCCTCTATCATAGCATAAGATGCTGATTGAATTAAATCAAAGCACAATTTCTCAATTTTTTATACCTTTACCAGGCTCTCTATTTATAAGAGAGATATTAGACTTTAATTGGTGCACTATTTTGGGCAGCTGGCAAGGATTAGACACATCATGCAAAGCCAAAACATCTGTTCCGATCTGGACATTTTCAGCTGGCTGTCAGTTCAGATAGGCATGAAAACATCCTTCTGCTCCAAATTAAAAGTGGTGAGCCAGGACTAGCACTATGCGCCAACATTGCCTCTGCAAAGAAATTAATTGGTTTGCTATTGTATTCAACTACTCATTAAACAAACAAGTTGAGGACTGGTCTGTGGCCCCAAATCCACACAGTGTATTCCACACCCCCAAAGCTTAATGTTAAATGCTCCACAGAAAAATTGTCTTGTGGAACTATTTTGCAATAACAGTCCAAGTGGAGCCAGGATGCAGCATTAGTAGTGCAAACATTCACAGACGCAATGTCTGACTAGATTTTATTTTGGCTTTATTTTATTGAACATGTATATAATGAAAGTACGGCACGTCCGTGAAAAGATGAGAAATGCATCTTCCAATTGATCAGTGTATTTTGGTAGTGCCACTGAAAATTTTCACTTCCTGAACACCAGTGATTTCAAAGAAAACTGCTTCAGGGCTAGTGCTCTCCTCTAATTGTCTGACTAGCATAGGAGAGCATTTAGCTGCACAGGAAATATTTAGTCCTTACATCAGTCAGTTTCCTTTTTTCAGCAAACATACAACACTTGGCACATAAGGAGAACTAAGCTCCTTGTTCTGTGCCTAAATTTCATAATAACTGTGTGCAAAATTTCTCTTCTTTATTGAATGATATTACTCTGGTATATACAGAATTTTGGAAGAATGAAAGAAATTTCAAAAATTCCTATCAATAATAAGTAAAATCCCTAGAACATAGAATCATCTAGGGTGGAAGGGCCCTTTAAAATCTAGTCCAGCCATCAACCTAACTCTGACAAAAAAAACATCACTAAACTGTGTTCCCTAGTACCATGTCAACCCATCTTTTGAACACCTTCAGGGATGTCGCCTCAGACAAAACATATATGCATTCAGCAATCTCTGTTTATGGGATTTTAGCATAGGAATTAGTAATTTCTTAAAATTATAATGTAGATGGATTACTAGCATCAAACTACTTAATTTCATTTGATTAAAACCACATAGATTCTACAATAATGGGAAAATATTAATACTTGCCACGTGTTGGAACATATTCTAGAATTACTTTTACCAGATATTACAGTCTTTCACAGGCAGCTGTAGTATGATCATACACAATGATCAAATCTCACGCCAACACATCCAGCATCAATCATCACATGCAACAATTACTGATGATCCTGGCCTAACTTCGGAAACTACACACTGTCAAAAAATAGCATTTATCTGAAAGTGGATACAATCTTCTGAGATCTCCTTTACTCTCTAGGGATTTTCCCAGGTGATAATTTTCCATGCCATGTCCTGCAATTGATGCATTGGTACAAAATCCCAGTACAGACAGTCAAACTTTCTTGAGTCACTCAGCGCGTGGGAGCTCTCTGGCCGGTTTCTGCATGGTATTTGCATGAAATTCATGGCTAGTCTCCAGCGTGTGCCCTGTGGGACTTCATCTCACAGGTGCTGCACTCCCAGGCTGCAGGGCAGCCTTGCAGTTTCTCCTCAGCATCACCTCAATCTGATGGAGGGTTGCCCCACGGGTGCTGCAGCCCAGCCCTGCACATGGGTATTGTGCCCTTGCACTAACACCGTTGTACCAGAAGTCTCTCACAAGTCTCAAACCATCTTAGTCTGGGCAGCCCACAGTGTGTCCACAGTGCACGTGGGCTGCAATGCACTAAATTCTCTGTACTTGTGTGCAAAGTACAAATTTGAGAGGACTAAGGCTATGATCCAGTGCAAGGGGAGGAGCCCTGGCCAATGCAATGCCCAGCTTCAAATTGCAGTTTTTAGCAGTATAGGCTAATTCATCAAGGCCATCTGCAGCAACCAGAGCTGCACCTATCAGAGCCCAGGCTACACGCAGCAGCTGCGTGACATGGCCCATGTGACTTTTCACATTAACAGTGGCATTGAGTTTTAAACCCACTGAGTCACTTCCCACTTCATCAGTAAGCTCACAGCTGGCATTAGCTGGTCCAAGACTCCCAAAATCCCCAGAGTAGGTAGAGCCTGAGGTTTTGCTTCAGTTCATGAATTTTTGTTTTACTACGCTAAGTTCACAGAAAGCCCAAAGTGTTTGTGCAAGCCAAGAAGCTCTGCAGCAAAAGCTTTCTTTTCTGGGAAACTTACAAGGTTTGCAGAGCACCGGCTCTAATAGAGTCCTCTAATTTTTTTTTCGTGCCCCACTGTATATAACTAAACAAGAACAAACCCAATTTTGCACAGAAAATTATTTTGTACAAAATATCTAAAACATTCTAGGATCTCACCTAGAGATGAAATGAAACTATTGGGGCAACAGCCTAGAGAGAGGACACCTCTCCAGTCCTGCTGGTTCAGGACTCTTGCTTTCCTTCCATGATTCCTCTTGCCTTCCTTCCATGATTCAGCAACCCTAAAGTAACCTCCTTGGGCAGATCCTTGTTTTGCAGCACCCACAAAATAACATGAGGTTGTTTTGCATGCACCCAAAAAATAACACAGCTGTGAGGAGGCTGTGAGATGCTTTACGCTGCCTGTGCTTTAGCAGTTGAACTTGTCCATGGACAATCACTATGGACCAGCCGGCATCTGGCAGCTGGTCTTGCAGACACTGGTTTCTAGGTCTGCTCTGTTGTTTTCCAAACAGAATAAATGTGGTAGGAAGGCTTAGACTTGTCATGTTTACCAAAGCTAAAAAGTATTTTTCTACCCACTTTGCTAGTTTTGATCCCACATGAACACACGACAGCCAGTGAAATCACACTTGCAGACCTAATCAAGAATACACATTAATATAGTTAATCACTTATCTGATGCTAAAAGAGGAACCAAATTCTTTGCTGATTTACACCACGTTAAAGCCAATTGGATTAGATCAAGAGCAAAGCTGGCGCTGCAGCTGGCACATATACATATGTGCCACCATGTAGAAATAAAGGTGTATACTTCTATTGGCAGGCTAAGCTGTAGAGAATGAAGTTAAAAACATGCCTGTTTCATTCCGTACAGAAACCTTCAAATATAATTTCATACTTCTGAAGAGACTGCTCAACTTGCAGCAGTTCTTACTTAGATCTGATTGCACGTACAGTAAAAAAAGGTCTGTTGTTTGGATTATTTCCCCCCACTTGTTAGTACGTCTAAGGCCAACACTGGAATACGTATGTTCAAAACAGAAAATAATTAAGTCCAGAAAACTTCCTTTTATCTCAACTGAGATTTGGTTTGGTTTGATTCTGTAGCAATGTTACTGAAGCTGGATGTCAGTACTATCAACTGCATAAGAACCAGCAGGACATCGTTGATACCTGGCTACAAGAGGAGAGTAATCTGGATAATTTAAAGTTTGCATATCATTTCCACATCGCAAACCCAGCATACTGCCACATCATATACTTGTTAAATACAAACCCTACATGAATTTGGTCAAAGTGGCCAGCAGAGCCCACATCAAAGAGAAATTATGATTGAATAAATGACTTAACTTGATATTTTAAAAGAAAAACTGAATCCCTGGAATTACTGTATTCTAAAAGTAAAAAAAAAATTAAAAATCAGACTTTATCTATACTACTGTAAATGAAGAAAAGTTAAGTTGAAACTGTGGGGAACACACATATGTGTCCACACGGTATAGAAATAGTGTAACTGGCAATCTACCAGTGTAAATTAGTAACTTCTTTAAAAGAATATGTGCCTATTTACTTGCATATACATGCTGTAGTATAATACATATAAAATATTATACATTTTCTTGTGATCAAAGGCACATTCAGATGTGCCAAGAACTGTATCTTGACTTAAAATAGCATTCACAAAAGAAGGCAATGAGACAGATATAAAAGCAAATACAATTCAATCGCTAAAAATACATTCAGTTAAAATGTTGGCCTGATCCATACAAAGATTTGTAACACTTAGTATCAGGCATGTAAAAAATGCCATTAAACCCTTTGGCTCTCATCTATTGATTACACAAATAATTATTGGCCATTACTAATATAAATAATCTTCCATTTAAATAAGAAATCTCTTACCCTTTATGAAACTGACCATTTGTTACACCGTATTTTCATTTATCAAAACAAAAAAAAAGCCCCACACCTTTCCATTTGTTGTTTCATAAACTGTCAGATTAAGATAAAAATCTTTAATCTTTTTTTCTGGTTTTGCTAGCAAATAGCTGCTTCTTCTGTTTCTCTTTCTAATTTGTTAGTCTCAGTAAAGACACACATACACATCTATACTTAATAAATTTTCTCTTATTGATTTGGAACAAGGTTTTCCTAAAAGTCTCTGTAATTCAGGGACACCAGGTCTAAATTCAAGAGTGGCATCATTTGGGACTGTTAATTCCCATTAAATCATAATTTTTTCAAATGCAAGCTAAACCACAGAATTATTCATGTTTAATTATTTAAAAGTTTTTTAATTAAAACACTTTTTCATGCTCTTTGTAATATTAGAACACTATTTTATAACTTATTTACACCCTTTTTTTGTTTAATATAAATATTCTACAATCTATAGTCATACACTGTTTAACAGTGCTCCTTTTACATCTTCTCTCTTGCAGCAAGGTGTCCCTCACTACCTGAACTCAGACATTAATTTTGCAAATTTAATTTCTCTTTTACGTTTCTACCTTTTTCTGTCCTTCATTTCTCTTTAATAAATTGAACCAATGGACCTGTCTGGGAATTTTCTGTAGGATTTTACCTTCTCAGATTCCCCAGCGAGTCACTAAGGGTGTTCTTCACCTCTTCCTTTCCTGGGTTAAAAAATCTTTCCTTCAGGGAACCAAACACTTCAAAAGGCATTTTGTCTTTCTTCTTCAGTAAATCCTTTATGTTAACAAGCATTCACTTCTGCTGTCATCTTTCCCGATTCCAGACTCGGGAGCCTCCACCAGTCCCCTCGGTGACCTCTGCAATAACAACCAGTTGCTCAAGAAAGGAGCATGGAAGAAAAGAAAAAAAATCAAACCAAATCTTCCAAAGCCAGAAAGTCAGTCGGAAGGAATCTCTGGAGCAAGAGCCCCTCGGAAGCGCTCAGGGACTCTGTGGTGCACTTGCAGCAGCCCCGCCGTGCATCGGTGAGGGTCGGGTACCTGTGTGGGGGCAGCTGGGGAGCTGGAGGTGCTGCCGAGGGCTGGTGTCCCTGGCTGGCCAGGACACGGCTGCTGGCTCCACGGACGAACCTCACTCAGGCTGGCTGGCTGGGGCTCATCCTCGGTGCCTCCCTCCCTCCCTCCCTCCTTCTCTCCCTCCCTCCCTCCCCTGCTTCTTTCACATCGAGATCCTGTGCAAGGTGGTGCTATAGTAACGGACACAATACCTGTCCTCAAGCCACTCCGGTTCGTTAATAAGACCTCATCTATGGCAAGGGCAAGAAGTTTATTAAACATTTACGAGGCCTTTCTGTAGGGAGGGGATTATTGCAAGCTACAGTTCCCATTTGCTCTGTGGCCCCCAATGCGACAGCTGGTTTGAACCCATAGCCAGCTTCCCCAGCCTGGTCATTTATTATTGATGTTCCTGGGCTCTTGGGCAGACAGACACAGAAGTGCATTGGTGGGATGCTGGTTGACTAAGCAATGAAAGACAGGTTTGAAATTAAACGCATTATATTTTTGAAACTGAAAGAGGTGAACCCGTCCAACTCAACATGACTTCATAATGACAATACACTTTTCCTAGCATGACAGAAATTATTTAACGAAAATATTTGTAGAAATGCATCTGGCCAGTATGCTCATCAAGCTTGCATGTTACTGGAGTCAAATGCAAAAAAACCACCTGCTTTTGGCAAGGCCTGAGTTATGGCTATGAAAACAAAAACAAAAAAAAAACAAAAAACAAAAAAAGCAGCCCCTTTTCAGATTGGTTTTGGGCTACTATCAGCCCTTCCCTGCTCCCTGGGTGGAGTGAAAGGCAGAAACCTCCCAGGCTGTTCAAAAAATTGAAAGCTTTGTGTTTTCCATATTCTTGCCTTGCTCTCCCAAGGAATGTGAAATCAAGAGCCTGTCTGTGCCTCGTCAGGCCAACAGCAGGAGAACTGATTTCCCCTGGAAGCCCCCACCTGCAAGTTGCTGTGTGGAGGACAGGTGAGCAGGCAACTGGCCACCCATGAACCGCAGCCACCACTCTGCTGCTGGCCAAGTGGTGCCCCCAAGCAAGCTGTTGTGGCTCTGCCCCCTTGTAGTCATCCTTCCAGGCCACAGTTTCCCCCTAACTTCTGTACAGAACTTGGTCTACTCAGACTCAACGAGAGAAGGAAGAAAAAAGAAAGCGAAAAATCGGTTCTTTCAGAAAAACAAAGCAGATCTGACTTGTTTTCACTTACAGACTCCTCATCATTTGGGTGTTTGAACTGAGTGAGTGGGATGTAAATCTAGGCCAAAGCACAGCAAGGACTGGACTTCTGTCCCTCCATTCCTCCTCCAGCTCCTTGCATGGGCCACCAGTCTCTGGGTTTTAGATGTCGCCATAATACAAATACCAAATATCTGGATTTCGATTGTCCTGGCTCCCCTACAAAGAAGGGAATATTGTAAAAAAACCCACTTCCTTGTGGTTGGGTGAGGCAGGCAAGCGGCCTTCACTGAAATTGAGAAGGAGAAGGAGAAGGAGAAGGAGAAGGACAAGGACAAGGACAAGGACAAGGACAAGGCAGTACTTGGGAGCTGAGCAAGTTTTGCTTGGCCAGAGTATCTTTAGTTGCATAACTGGTTACAGTTTCTTCCTCCTGTTTGAATAATTCATGCGCTGTAAAGCTGTCTTGGAGAACTCCAGGCTCAGCACAGGTAGCTCTCAGGTTTTTCCTAGCAGACAGTCCTCACATAGTGAGCAGTAAGTACAGCTAGGGCCATGGGGCCAGCCAGCTCCCAGCACTACCTACCCGTATGGCTATAGCAGGGCTTCTTTGGGTTTATTTCTGTCTAGTTGGGTTGAACAGCAACTGCTCTCAGTGCCTACTCAAGAACTGCCTGGTAAACGCTCCCTGCAGCATCTCTTGCTGCCCTGGGAGAAGCTGCACCTCCTCCTCCTCTTCACACTGCTCAGGCTTGAATCTGACCATCTCCACAGCTGAGCCAGAGGAGGAAATTCTTTCTGGTTTCTCATTCCAGTGCCCACAGGGGCATGCTGGCAGCAAGGTCACCATTGTGGAAAGGAGCATAAGCCCAACACAATCATATACACACCTTAAAACAGGGTCTCCAATTTCAGAGGTCACACAGAAAATAAACACTACCAGGCTAACTGGCAGACATCAGGGGTATATGTGCTTTTAGGGGTATATACAAATAGAAGTATATAATGAAATTCCATTTGAACAAACATTCATTTGCTAGTATTTGGGATAGTTTCCTGCGTGGTCTTAAGGCATCTGAGCACCTGAAACCATGCAAGAATCCAGGTCCAAACAGGAAACAGTGCATATTCCAGTGCAAGGAATTCACCTTGGAAGACTGAGGCTCAGGTTAGGAAGTGATGTCCCAGCAGCTGTGGGACAGAAGTTTTTCAGTTTGCCCTTCTTCCTGTACTTCTAGTCCTGCTTCAGTTAAAGAAAGCACATAGCAGACCCAAGAAAGGAGGTATGCTTGAAATTTAGTGTTTTGTTCACTTATACACACATCCTCTAGTTGCATTTAGCATGGAAGTCTTAAGTCTGTCCTTCATGCATCTGGGAATGCTTCGAGCAGCTCCTTCTGTCCTGGCTGGCATCTGTCAGGGTACATTCCTCTCATGGAATAAAGACACTCTCATTAATGATATTGCCCACCTCACCACTAGCAGAATTGTACATTTCTCACATCGGGTTTCACCTCTCCCTCGTGTTTACTCTTTGCAATCCATCCACTGCCTGCAGCTCAGCTTTTGAAATTCACTGACACTTTCCCTAAGGCTTAAAGAAAGGGTGTTACTCACTCTTGCTTCTCTGCTTGAGAGGAGGCTGCTTGACAGGAGCAGAGCACCTTCTCCACTTCCTCCTCCCCAGGTTCACAAAGTAATAAAATGCCCAGACTCCAAAACTCTTCAGCAGAGAGTGTCACAGTAGCTTTGCAGTGCCCTGCTCTGTTGGGGCAGCGTCCACAGGGGCACCACCCAATTCCCAGCAAGGATGCGTTGGATAACACCATGGCAATCCCCATGTGACTAATTTCCGTACACATTTTGAAACATCAGCTGAGGAAAATATCTTTTCTTCAGTATTTCCTAACATGATAGCCCTTATGGACCCAGCTGTCATTGTGCCTACTTTTATCATTCCTCTTTTAACCCTATGCTTTGATTTTCTTTTATAGATGTCAAATTACCCTGTTGTGATTCTCCTTCTGATATATCAGACCTTCTTAAAACACATTGTAACGTATCATATCATTGTAACTCTGCTGCTTGTAGGTTGGAATCTAAGTCCAAGACACAGCATGATTTGGGCTTGCATTTGCACAGAGATATTTTGCAAAATTAAAACTACTCCTATATCATACAACTTGCAGCTACTGCTGGCTGAAACTACAGATTCTTGCCCCCAAAGACCTCTAGTAAGGCTGTATTAAAACTGTATTTTAGAGCAGTTATGGTCATAAAACCAGCATGCAGACAGCCACTGCCGTGGGCTCATATAATATCATTACCTCGGGTGCTCAAGAATAAAATGAGTTGTAAAAAAATTTGGAAACTGGTCAAATGCGCATATAGGAGATGTGCCATTCTAACAACAGCTGTGCCTGGCAGACACGGGGCTACATTCAGGATTGCAGCATCCCCTTAAGAAAACTAAGCATGAAAATGTCAGAGCTAGCAATAAAAAACAACTCTTACCTGGAAGAATATTTTCTACAGGGGCAAGTAAATGTACACCTAGAGGCTATCTAATTTGTTACAGTTATTTCTTTTGTTGAAAAGCCTGTGAAAATCACCTTTATGCTACTCCTACTGTTGATTCCTCAAAATAATGGTTGAGATAAAATCTTTGCCACATTTAAAGGGAGAATTTTGCTACTGGTTTCAGTGCAGACTGGATAGCATGCACATTTCATATGCAGGTTATCATTCAGACCGTGTGCTTCTGGTAACTACACTTCCTGATACAGCCTTGCAAGCAGCCACTTCTCCCAACGTTTGTAAAATATAACATTTTGAACTCTTTACAAATATTAAATCATCATGGTCATTCACACCCTGACGCTAACATCCCAGGAGAGAAAATGTAACCATTCGGTCTCTTTGATGAACTAACATAAAGATGCTTCACTTCATGCTGTGTGGTCAGCTTTAAGGATAACCAAAGGCTGCTGGGGGCCTCCAGTGGAAACACAAACAAGTGCAAAGCATCACAGCCTGGGCAGTTGAGCTCAGACTCATTAGACTCATAGAATAACCTCATTAATTTTTAACTGGTTTATTTTCAGTTCCAGGCCCTCAGATCGCATCCCTGGTGCTCGTAGCTGCTTGTTGGATCACAATTTGTTCTTGTTATTCCTTTGGAGAAACTCTCCTTTGAGAAAGCAAGTTACTTATCTGTGGTTCTGGGCTTCCCAGGTGACTTTGTGTTCTAGCTCTTACCAACAGCTCAAATGCTAGGAAATCATGGGTGCCCTGTCTCCCTAACTTAAGATTTCTTAACATGAAATTGAATTAAAACATTTCAATATTTCAAAATTAAGTGAGTTTGGAAGTTTTAAAGTTGGTCACAACAAATAAAACAATAATGGAAATAGGAATTTTGATTTATAATTTTTCCTTAATGGAAACTGCTAATTAAAAGGTAATTTATTATACTTCATACAGTAAGTAGGAGGGCTTTTTAAAGCATTTCTGTGGGGAAAGCTATTACATGGAATACTTCTGTTTCCCCTCAGAAGGACAGAACTTCTCTATTATTGCACTAACTACTATAGATATATTTAATGCTAGAAAACATTTAATTTTAAATTCCATAAAATTTCACATTTTAAATTTTCATATGCTGAGCATGACCCTCTTCAATAGAAACCCTCTCTAAGGTAAAAAAAAAAAGTTCCATATATAGAGCCAATAATCTCTGTGTAAAATGTAGTTTTCTAAATCTGATACTTCTGTGACTAATTTTGTGAACACTCCTCACTGCTCTCCCAAAAGTGAATGGGTCTAAATGCTAAGAAAGGGTGACAGTACACCCATCAGCAAAAAAAAAAAAAAAAAATAAGGAAAAAACAAAGCCAATATTTTGAATATGGTGATTTATGGGTGTACAGGAATTCTCTGTGCTCTTTAAAAATAGGTCCTGTTTTACTTTCAGAAAGCCTTGTAGCTGGATAAGAACATTTCTATAATGCATTTTATTTGCAAGTTGCTTGGGTTATAGTGACACCATATGGTAGTTTTATTACATTTTACAGATCATTTTGAAAATGTCAAAGCCTGTCACTATCAGCAAGGAACTACTTCAATGTTTCTAGAAAGCTTTTTGTTACAAGTTACTCAAAAACTTGTTTCACCTCTTCAATTTGTCTATTTTCTCATATGTCCTTTTTAAGAAAATAGATTTTAAAGGAGGGTAGTCTTTGGTACTGTCTTCTTTCGGCGTGTAACAGATAATCTATGTCAGGCAGTACATCCATAACATGCTATTCAATACTATCTATGGTAACACCTGACTTGTGAATACAGTCTCTTACTGGATTGATCCACAAAATTATACGGTATAGTTCATAGTGTCCCTCTAATCCCAGCTCTGAAGTGTTTTATGGAAAATACCATGAAAGAAGTTTAAAAAAACTCTTTTCTTTTAAATTCTGTCAAAACCCAAACCTTTCCAATATGTACGTAAATAAATATCCAAACCAGCTCCTATGTGAAGATGAGAATTTATAAAACCTGCCTTCCTGGGGCTCTGCTGTACAGTAATTTTCTAGTATTTAATAGAAGCAATCCCACTCTACAGCCCTCCCCTCACTCGAAGTGCAAAGTTGGTCCCTTTAACGAGCCAATGGTTTCCATAAAACTTACATGTGTTCCTTACCTTCAGTATTTCAATCATCCCCTCATCAAACAAGGGTTGAAAGTGGGCAACAGGTTTAAAGTTGCAAAGAGCTGAGAAGAAATGAGGGAAAAGGATGACTGAACAGTCGCGTTGGTCTTTGGAACAGAGTTTAAAATGCTACAATTTCTTTGGAAGTAGGACTTGTGTTTATGCTGAACTGCAGGAAGGCTTACTTATGCTAGAATAAAATTCACTCCAGAATCAGTTTTATATAGCCCCTTCTGATTAAAAAAATCATTATGGCATAGAGACACAGCTTAAAATGGCAAGTCAACTTTTTGTTTCACTGAGCAAAATAATTCTGTTTAAAATTGATACTTTATTTGCTTGTAATCTCTGTTAGTGGCCAAATATAATGTTATTTCTTACAATCTATAAATTAGAAAATTGAAAAAACTGCATGTTTTTGCAGGACTTCTCATAATATTGCTAACGTACCTGAAATCCCTGGCTAAGCACCTAGGAGCAGCTGCAGGTTTTTTTGAAAGAGTGGAAAGGCTATCAGTTCTATTTTCATTTAAAAGCACTAGTTTTTCCAAGTTAAGAAACTGAGCAACACTGAAGAAGCAAAACCTTCTCTTACCTTACAAAGCACTCATAAAAAAGAACTGAAGAAAAATGCAATTCTTCAATTGCGGCACATTGAGGGACACAGTGATCAGTAAAGCACAGTTCAGGACAGTGCTTGTGGTAATACTTCTATTCAAATAAATTTGTTTTAAAATACATAGTTTTAATAAAGTTCCTCTTTTATCAATCTAATCTCTATGTAGCTTTATATACTGAGTATTTTGCTTACCTTTTACCAGAAAACATCTGCTACTGCAAAACAGGGAAAAAAGTGAGTAATCTATTCAACTTTCTAATCACAATCATTCAATCTAACAAAGTAGTCATTTCCAACCCCCCAAAAAAAAGACACAGAACTGAAATGTTCCAGCAAGTGTGTTATGGCTGAATTAAATCTGAGCTCCAGCAGCTGCCTGTCAGTGGTTGTCAGGACGAATTAAACTCTTTCATGAGACAGCAGCAGCCAGCACCCCCTGCACAGGCAGCTCAGGAATTAGAGCAGGGCAGGTGGGCAGGGACCACTTTCTCAAAGAAAACCGGTCCATGCCTATGGGGCTGGCACTGGATATTTTATCATTTTGGCAGATGACAGTTTCTACTTGCCTTTTTTTTTTTTTTTTTTTTCCCCAGCCCTTCCCTGAAACCTGCCTCCTTACTCTGCATGGTTGCTGCATCAACCGTGTCCTGGGCTGCATCAAAATAAGCGTGGCCAGCAGGTGGAGAGGTGATTCTGCCCCTCTGCTGCACTCTGCTGAGACCTCACCTGGAGTACTGCATCCAGCTCTGGGGGCCCCAACATAATAGGGAAATGGACCTGTTGGAGCAAGTTCAAAGGAGGGCCACAAAGATGGTGAGAGGGCTGGAGCACCTCTCCTATGAGAAGACAGGCTGAGAGAGTTGGGATTCTGTGGTACTGTGATTTTCCAGCCTGGAAAAGAGAAGGATCTGGGGATCTCTTGGTACTTAACAGGGGCCTACAAGAGAGATAGAGAGGGATTCTTTATCAGGGAGTGTAGTGATAGGATGAGGAGTAATGGTTTTAAACTGGAAGAGGGTAGATTTAGATTAGATATCAGGAAGAAATTCTTCACTGAGAAGGTGGTGAAAAAACTGAAGAGGTTGCCCAGGGAAATTGCAGAGGCTCCACCCCTGGAGATGTTCAAGGCCAGGCTGGATGGGGCTTTGAGGAACCTGCTCTAGTGGGAGGTGTCCCTGCCTATGGCAGGGGGGGGTTGGAACTCAATGAGGTCCTTTCCAACCCAACCCGTTCTATGAAATAGTGAAAGTGCACATGAAAGATGCAGAATAAGATTTGGAACCAGCTGCTTCTCGTGCTCTGACAGTTCCTGTAACCAATGCAGGCAGCAAGGGCTGGGGACAGAGATCCCTGCAGTTTGCGCAGTTTCCCTCCCAGCTTCATCAGTGACTTTGCCCTCCAGCTCTCTCCAGGTGTGACGTTTCCCTTTGCATACTAAGAACTTTGTAAACATTTCAAAAAGTGTTGTGGGTTGTGTCCCTGCCCACGGCAGGGGGTTGGAACTTGATGATCTTAAGGGTCCCTTCCAATGCTAACCATGCTATCATTCTATAATCAATCTATGATTCTGTAATCTTCTGGATCACTTACCTGCAGCTGCTTTTATAACATTTCTCCTTCAGCCTCACAGCCCATAGAACAGGTAGCAAAGGGAACACAAGCCCACTCATCAGCCACCTCCATCGCACGGCCTGGCAGCTTGCCACAGCTGGACCTCCAAGCAGAGATGCAGCACCTCAGGTTATGTTCCCTTCTGCAGCCCCTGATGCCAATCTCCAGGTGAAGAGCAATAGGCACCATCAGCATCCTCCTACCAGACAATCTTCTCATCACCAGAAAAAAAAAATTTGTTAGAGCCCTTTGATTTTTGTTGTCCTTGTATCACTTTACACAGCCATATGCGGCCTGTGAGCACTGATGTAGGAAAGAAAATCAAGGAGAGGACCTGCAGGAGATGGCTGCACCAGAAAGGGCCTGGACAAGGAGCTGGCACAGAGTCTTAAGAAAAATTCTGACAAAAGAAATGCTATACATGAGACTGAGCTCGTGTGAAAAGACCTCCACTTCTTTAATTTCTTTAATGTGCAGAAAATCCAAGGCTTTGTACTATTTATGTCATGAAAAGAATAAGGAAACACTTACCCAGCAGCCAGTTGATGATCTAATTAACTTAAATAATATGTATAGCGCTTGTTTGATTAAAGAGCTTCAACTGTATGGCTCTGGTTTGCAAAACGTGGCAGTGAGTATAATGCAAAGGTGGTATTTCACTGGAAAACATTTTCTCAATTCGTACTGATTGACAGCCATTACAAGAAAGGAATTCTTTAGGAAATGTAGATGTACAAACTACAAAAATCTCAACTAATTTTAAAGAGTTTCCTGCTTGTCAAATAATAAAAAAGAATGGACTAATCAAGAATATAATCTTACAAAGAATTCTCCTGCTCTGATTTTGTAAAATACAATTGCTGTAAGTTACAACTATTTTTATAAATTCTTTAAGAAATAATAATCATTAAAAAAAAATCTGGTGCCATGTTAGGATAGATTCTTCAGATAAAATTCCTTGCTCTATTTACAGATTGCTTTATTAGCATCTTTGCTTATTTACATTTCTGTGCCATCAGTGTAAAACCTAGTTTTTTTGAATGTTGTGCAAAAGGTGATGCATTTTAAGAAATTCCATTAAAAATGGTCAAATCATTAAAGCACAAACCGAAAGCCTAACCAATAAAAAACCTTCAAAAATTGGTAAGTAGATATAGGCAGGCCATTAAATCTCTATAATTTTTTAAGTTCCATGTTGCTCCACATCCACGACTACCTTACTCTGCTGCAGGAAACTGCAGTAGAGCCATAATAGTATAGTTCATAGAAAGTGTCCTACAGAGGGAAAAAAGGAAATACTTTTCTTTTGAAGTTAACAGTTTTATTCTAAAATTTATGCCTAAAAAACATAATAAATTATTTTAGAGCTTGGAAAGCTACTACTTATTTAGCTGCTCATGGTGCATAGGTAGGAGTTTATTTCTGAATTCCTGGTTTATAGGTTTGGGGTAAGCATGGCACAACAAACTGCAATCCACCCCGCCACCCTACAAACCAGTTTTCCACTCCACTGAGCAACGGCAGTGGTTTCCAGCTGGTGACAAGAGTGCAGGGAGCTTCTGCAGATGCAGGACAAAAAAGGCCACTTGTGTCTTGCAACAGGAAGAGAAGATGGAATGAACTGTTTCTCTTTGCGTAACTCCTCACAAACAGCTCGTTTCCTACCGAGCTGCATTATTCACCACTGCTCTAAGAAATGAACTCAAAACTACATGGCATAAAATGCATTTTGAACAAAATATGAAGTGACAAAGTTTTCTAAATAAGTTACTATTAGTTAATTTTATGGAGATTTTAAATGAAATATCCTCCAACATGAAAATATGAAAAGTTCATTTATTTCCATAGGCAACTTCATTCACAGTACAAAGTGATATGAATTTCTTGAAATTGTCACTGTACCTTTTACATATCTTTTAAGTAGCTGATCTAAAAGTCGATACAAGAATAAATTTGTTTTTGAAGAGCTGTCCAATAAACAGGGTATACACTAATGCCATGCTATGACAGTTCTAATTATGAATCACAGCTGACACTACAGTAACATCACTTTATAAATTAGAATTTTAATGTTTTACAATCAAAACATAAAACTGCCACTAGTACAGAGACTGTACGATTAGACAAATAAACAAGTATTAAATATTTTGCACAAGGCCTGAGTTCACTATAACACATTTTGATTTACAACTTCATCTCAGAAATCTATACAGCAGTTAGAACTGTCAGAGAACTTAAAAGACAATGCAACTTCAGGGGCTTATTTGTTCTGGTGATATAAGAGTGAGGCCTGGAAGGCAAGAGGATTTGGTGTATGAATCCAGGGTTTTACTGCCTTGAGTAATTTCCTTGCAAAGCAGTCAAAACCTAATGGAAAGTCAGGTACAAGGAAGGACCTCACTTGACAATCAGCTAACTCATCTGAAATTCTCCAGATATGTTTCCTCACAGCTATTTCAGAGTAAAAGTTCACAACGAGTATATAAAATGCAGCATATCTCTTGACAAAGAACAAAAAAAGGTCACATATACAACAGGGTATTTTTTCTGTACTTCCCCCTCCCATTTCTTACATTGGAAATGGCACAAATCAGCGATATATCACCCACCCCCAATATAAAACTCCTACTCAATACACAAAGGTCATTCTAAAGTCCAAAAACTTAATCTGCAATGAGAGATCCAGTGTTCATAAATTTTTATTTTAAAACCTTTCCTTTTCTGCTCAAGACATGTAGATGTAGGCAGACTAAGCACGTGAATTTGTAATAGGCAACAAAAGCATCATATCATCGTTAGCCTTTATGGAAGCCTTATGGAATTTCATTCAAATCTAACCTGTCATTTAATTTAATCTTCTCTTTTGGTGCAACTGAATAGAAAAATCTAAAATCCTGCAATCTATCTATATACACACTTACTTATCTATCTACAGACACAGACTACGTTATAACAGGGGTTATAATACAAAAGTTAACACACATTTTACTTACTTTAAAAGGCCAATGGGCTATTTGTCAAAGTTCTACATAAATGTGAAACAGGTCCTGATAAAAAGACAAAACTTAACAGAAAAGGAAAGTTTTAAATAAGGCTTGAAATGTTCTGCACCTATACATCCAGAAATTTGCCCTTTTACTTGGGGTACTCAGCATCTGTGCAGACCTTTAAGGCCACAACTTTGCCATGACATTTCTAATTCACATCACCATTGAGAGAGCAAGACATAGCATCTTCATTTAAAAAAAAAACCCTAGGGCACTCTACCCATGTTCCCAGTAAAATTTCTCTCCCCATCTCCCAAATAATTGGTGGACTCCTTTATTTTTCAAGACTCCTCTGGTTCTACTGTCCTCCTGCATAAGCAGGCTCCACGGACTGTTCTGTGCCTCAGTCACACCATTTGTGTGAAAAAGAACAAAATCGGCTCCCTCTTCCACCCTTAAATGACACTTGTGCCATTTCACTCCCTTTTTCTCTCCTCTTGAGAGAGGCAGACCTAGGGGCTTCTAAGTTACCTGTAACTCAGTAGTTTCAAGGTTCCTCTCCACCAGCCCCAGCAGAGAAAGATTTTCAAGACTCTTTAATACAATTCTTCCATCTAGCAGGATTAATTTGTTTTCTACGACCAAGTATTCAGAGGATGCCTCAGAGACTTTCATACTTAAAACCAAATGGAACCAAGAGTTGTCATATGGAACAGGCCGCCACCTTGGTGCAGTCATGTTCATTTAGTAAAACACCAGAGAATCCAAAGCACAACTGAAGCTTATACTTCAGATGTGCAGCTGTCTCCACTTCTTGTCTTCTTTTGCAGTAAGCATAATACAGATACATCAATTAAAGAATAGGAAGTTACTTCTCTTTACCTCTTCTTTATGAATGAACACAAAATAAACCAGGTGGACTGGGCAGTTCAGCCCAGATCCTGCTCCAACTTCCACAGCAGAATGAAGATCTGCTCGCAACGGGTGAGTACAATGGGTGCACAGGGTGGAGGCTGGAAGGTGATGAAATAACCTGCCAGGCTCCCACATTTTGTCCTTTAATTAGGTTGAATACAAAGGGCAGAAATTTTGTGTAATTTACAGTATTGTTTAAGGCATTGCAATAAGAGCTTATTTTATATCAGGCTACTTTTTCAGCAACAAAATTTGCAATTTCTTAATCAGATACCAATTTCAATACCTGTGTTCTCCATTTCCTTTTGCATTAGGAATAGACAGTCCCGCTGCTTCAGGCCAAGCCAGAGGCCTTCCATCCATGTCCAGAAAGAGAAGGCCCCGGGAATGCACACATTTTGTGACATTGTTCCTTCCTCCTACTCTTTCGCAAACAACAACCTGGATGTAAAGTACAACAGTTGCTCTCAAACAATGGTATTCACTCCGGCCATGGTATGAATCTTCCAGCCTCTTTCAGGGCCTCGGAATGACAGAGTCTAAATGGAGAGATCAACTGGACAAGGCTTCCTAAAGAAAAATTATTGCAGCAGGAGCCAAGTGGCACACAGCCTTGGTGATTTAGCTCTTGCAATTCCTCCTTCCTTTAAGTCAAGAAGAAACAATTAAAGAACTTCATACACCCCCAGTTTCCTGCCACACTAAGCAGGAAGAGGGCTTTGGCCCTCTCAATTTCACTGAAGATATTTTTTTCTTTTTTATTTTTAAATAACTGGAAAATTTTGTTATAACTTTCATAAGCATCCTTTTCAGTTTTCTTTGCTGTTACTATTCTACTCTGGTCATTCTGAAAATTGCAGCAAACAAGATTATGTTCTCAAAAATAAGTAGAAAAAAAATCCTATTATTCGAGCCAGATAAAGATCAATACCACCACAATACCACCGCATCAAGAGCATCTCTTACTTTGAACTTGCAGGATTTTTTTGATTTTGTTCTTACAAAACAGGTTATATTCTCAGATAGCCCATGCCAAAACCAGATACCCCAAATCCCACAGTTTAGGAGCTCTAGTATATAAAATCAGATCAATTTTTTTCAGTTAACTTTCCCTCCAATAAGTTAAATTAAAATTCAATTTCAAAAAGCCCCCAGTCCAGGGGGGTCAGTGACTGAAACTCCGGATCAGGACACTGACATTTAAGACTGCTTTTACCATGGACGTATTAATTTAATACATTGTAGAGTCCTAAGAGATGTTATTTTTAATATAAACTCACTTTCCAAATAATTTAGAGGAATACAGATTCAAGTAATTCTTCAAAGGCTTGCCTTAAGTTACCCTAACAAATGTAGCTTTCAAAAGTTGACATCAAAGAAGACATTAGTGTGATTGAGAGTATAGCGTACTAGTAACCATAAATGAACTTAAATAGTTTAACAGTTCTAATATTGTACTTAAGTTTACACAGATATCTTAACATAACCTACAGTGTTTTCCATGAATATTAACAGCACATAAGCATCACAACGGGTTAGGTATTGTTTTCTAAACCACAATTTCACTGGTCCCAGGTATTTTAAAACAACAGGACTAAGGCAGCAGCTATAATACATAAACAATTCTTTAAGAAATATGCTTAATGCTATTACCGCTTAGAACCATGGAAATATAACAAAATACAAGTCACATTTACAGCATAAGGCCCTTTGGTTTCTTAAGCAGCAAATGAAAGAACAATTTCTTCAGTGAAAGGCTTTGAAAAATAAAGCATGTAGGCTTTCCGTAAAAAAGGTAACTAGTTCTTTCCTTCTCAAAATAGCCAGCTACAGTCTTCAAAATACCATGTAAGAAAGCTCCTGAAAATCCTAGGAAAGAAAAAGTTAAAATCCAACAGTAGTATCTGACAGAGCAGAGATTCTATCATGGGCAAGCTGAGCATACACCTTCTGGGAAGTAGAAGAAACTACTGTTTGGTTTTCTGAAGAGCTTTATTAAATTTGGAGTAATACAATAAAAAGGATCTGCAATATTTATCTGCAGTAAGTAAATTTGGAGTAATACAATAAAAAGGATCTGCAGTATTTACCATATATTCTAGAGCTTACAAATCTGTATTTGAGAACTTGCTTCATATTTCATTTATCCTTCATAAGGACTTGAGTTAAAACAAAATTAAAATGAAATAGTTTACTAGTCAAGGCAATTTATGGCACTCTGCTTTTTCACAGTCATGTGCAACTTGTACGAGGCAATTCTTTTCTATCTTCTCAACGGAGCCAAAAATCTATAAATTAGTTCAAGATATTTCTGTGTAAGTAAACAGTGTGTGTTTAGTTACACAGCACTGTTTAGTTACACAGTTAGGGAAGTCAAAATCTGAATTTTACAGAGAACGTTCTTTTTAGGAGGTTCCATAACTATTCTTTTTTCACACCAGTTAGAAGCAGTATCAAATTAGCCAAAACACTGGAAGATATAATAAATGTGTTAAAATACATGTCACCACATGTATTTTAAAATGCTGTTTATGTGGTATGCTGCTTTTGCTATGGGGCTGGTAACAAGGATCTGGCATTATAAAACAGGTTTAAAAAAACACCATGACCATTGAAATGATGTCCTAATTCTGTCCCAAACTTCCACAAAATTTTAAAACAACTTCTTATGCCTCTTGAATCTGTTATTGTAGTTTACTATCACATTAATTTTAATTATCTTGTAAGAGAAGAAATAAAAATATTTTCTCTTCTTGCCTCTTACACAGTTACTGGTTAGAGATCTTCCCGTGTAGCATGGCCATCAAAACTTCTCAAGGCAGCATAAGAACTTACTTTTTGCAAACTGTCATATGACAAAACAACAGTTTATGCCAAATTCAAGCAACACAAATCATCAATAAGGATTTAGCAGACACTGAAAGGCTGCAGGATTGCATTCATCGGTGTTACTGCCCCCTAAGCATTTTTGTTGAATTTAAAAAATAGAATTTTGTAGGAAATCTCATAAGAGTTGATTGAGTACACTTCTGAATAATTTTGAAATACTTAGCTGCTTCTTTTTGGATTGAACATGTGCATACTACCTTCAGTGCTCTGATGTTCAGTAAAGAGATAGGAAATCTCTAGAATGTAAGATGACTTTGGACTTGTGCAACTCCACTGTAGTACCAAGTGAATGCAAAACAGAGACTTTTTTTCCAGCACAAATGTCTTTACTTTGCTGGGCTGAAAGTTTCCCCAAGTCATGCTTTTACTAATCAAAAAAAAGATGTTAATCAGCTTACCCATGATCCATATTTCATCGATCTTTGAAAGAAGAAACCAAAATATTTTACCCAAAAAGATCTTTTAAGTCATTACTAGCTGAGCTGCTGTTTGTCATTGTGTTTGCTGGTTGTGCAAAGTTCTGAGGAGCAAAGAAAGGATTACCCTGTATACCAAAGCCAGGCTGTCCTATCATGTTCATCTGAGGTCCCATGACTGAAGTGCTCGCACCCGGGGACCCTTGCGGGGGTACAAACTGATTGACCCACTGGCTTGATTTCTGTTGAGCCAACTGCTTCATGCTAACTTTGGGTTTTTGAGGACCAAAAAGATTATCTAAAGCCGACATATCTGGGGGTCTGTTTTGTTGCGTCAGTGGAGAGATTGCAGCTGCAGCATTCATAGGACTGTAATTTGGCATACTGGCAGTTGGTGCAATGTTCATCTTGGTTGTTGCTGTTGCACTCGAACCACCGAAGAAATTCTGAGGGGTGGGACCAGCTCCCATACTGAATCCAGCAGTCTGAAACCCCATATTAGTATTTAGACCGTTTGTTATATTTCTCTTTGTGTTGTCAATAGGTGATGAAAATCCCATTCCAACGCCCATAGGAGGGACAGAAGAGAAGCTGTTTGAAGATGGAACTTTAGCTTTGTTGACGGAATGGCTAGTCAAAGACGACATATTATCTATCAAGGTATCTGTCAAGTCTTTAGTCTGCAAAATACAGAAGATGTAGTTAAATCCTATTCTTGTACAAACACCCTAGCAATAGTCTTTATCATTGCTCCTGCAGAAGTGGCATTCATTTTTCAGAAATTAGAATTTACTACATAGAACTGGGCATGAAATGCAACCATACACAAAAGCAATTAGCTTATTTTCATTCTTTGCTATTTAGAACTGTTACGCAGCTTTAATTTGACAAGTAAGAGCACACACAAAGTACTGCTGTGACGTGCCTCATTCCTATTCCCAAGCCCTTTATATATTTAATTAATAGACTCTTTAAAGCAAAATCCTTTTTAATATGTTCTGTTTTCTTATCTAGAAGAGTGGCCTTCCAATAATAATTATTCCTTTGGAAACTCCTATAATTTAAAAAGTGGGAAATATTGCTGATTATGTAAATGGAAAGCGGTTAAAATTTATTTTAGTTTCTCTCAGCTGTACCATTGTATAGCTGTGAAAACACAGGAGAAAAAAAAATGCTAAATGCATACAACACTTGAAAAGAAAAACATCATAGCTCCAATGGAAACAGTGCAGTAGGTTGTTCTTTCTCACCTGTTTCACTGGAGGTGTTATTACAGTCGCCTGTGGCTTAAGAGGTTGCTGGCTTTTCAGTTTCTGTGCCTGTTCTTGTTCTTTAGCTAACTTTTGCTTCTCTTCAAGTGTAAGTGATGCCTTTAAAAGGGAAAGTACTGACACTAAGTTGCACAGAATGGTTATTTTTACACTTGTATTTTTATTTCATAAATATGACTGTCATTTCAATATGTGGTAGCACAATACTTGTTATTTATACAAAAGAGAACGTGGATAAGCATAAAATCTATTTTAATATTTATCACATTGCTAAGAAGTAATTAAAAGCATAAGGAGAAATTTGAGCAGATCTCAAAAGAGGTATCACAACAAAACCATTTTAGCTTTGTCTTCTTAATGTTGGGCATAAGAAAAAATAACAAAAGCTCCTTTGGAGGTTACCAACTGGCACTTGACATAGAACTGAAACTCACCATGGAGTTGGAAAGGGAATTTTATTTTAAGATTGCTCAAGAGGCTTTTCAGGATGTTAATGATGAACTCTACTTTTGTTAATGACAATTATTCCCCCTTAGTCTAAAATTAGTGAGAGGGTTCAGATAACTAGAAACAGAAATGATAAAACGTATAGATTCTGGGAAGCCATTTACATAATTAACAGCATGAAAAGAATTTCACAATTTTTTATGCTTATGTTTAATATTCTATGTCATGTCATGCTTTCTCTTTGCTTCTTGTATTTATCCCCATATTAACTGTTCATTTTCATTTGTCGTTGAATTGTACAGCAAATGTTAGTGTCTGATACTACATGAAATTCAACATTTTATCTTTATCTCTGTTTGTAATTTTATCATAAAGTTGCCTATTTTGACTTTCCTATCTAAATCCACTGCTGAAGTTTCAGTTTCATTGAAATCTATAATTAAGGAGAAAGAAAATGACCAAAAATTTATAATCATAATTGCAGCCTACTTTTGAAAGAAATTCAAGGAAATGATTTGAACATTTTTCAGTGGACCTTCACATGTGTCTGTGCTATACAAAAGCAATTAGTTTTTCTTCTAAAGCCTTAAATATGGTAACTATCTACACATACTCTTTTTGTGCAATCTTATCAGCCTTTTATTAGACAGATGGATCTAACATGATTCCAAAACAAAGTAAAACACACCTTTTTCTGTGTGGATGACATCTCATTCTCTTTACTCTCTGATCCACCAGTAAGAAGGTCAGTTCCACTAGTACTAAATACCTTGTCAATCTGTTTAAATTCAAAGAAACAAAACTCAGTAATCTGAAATTTAAGGTAACATAAATACTGAATATGTAATTTTAAATTTTAAATTTCTATATATAATATAACAAAATATTGTCACATACCTGATTACTTGTACTACTAGATTTTGCCTCTTCAGACACACTCATTTGGTTAGCTATATCCAAAGATCTATATAGCATAGAGTATATATATTATGAAAAGATAACTTTACAGTTACATCCACAGCACTAATTCAGGAATGCAGATTATTCTTCTACATTTAAATGATCAAAAAAAAGCATATGATAGCATGCATGTAGGAGGCTGGAAAATGTTAATAGTCTAAATGGTAAAGGTTTCCTAATGATCACGTCACATGGTCTTAGTTCCTCTTCTTGAATGTAACAACACAGACTTTGTGTAGCCCAAGTTAATTTGACTCAGAAATTTACCTCATATCAGACTCCATAAAATAGCTCTACATATCTTCAAATATCAGTGCTTTGTAAAAGGCTGTGATGTTTATGTTTCTCCAGTATAAATTATGTTCTCAACAAGTACAGAAAAGCAATTTAGCACATAGAAGAAAGATATAAACCATACTAGTGGAGCTCACATTTAACAAATTAATTAAAATTTATTAACTCAAAATAATAAACTGTGACTGAACTGTATAAAGGATTTCACTTGATAAAGCCATTGACATCACAAATTTTTTTTATATTATTATTATTAGTCTTATATTATATATATTATATTGTAATTATATTATTATAGTTATGATATACTATATTATATTATATACAATAGTATTAATTATAATTGTAGTATACATAATATATTATGTTATATAATTAGTATATTATTATTATAATTGTAGGACTAATTTATAGTAATAAATCTTTGCTGGTAACTGTGGTTATTTGAGGTAATTCTCCACTACTGAAGTCAGAATTACCTAGATTTTTTATTGCTATGGCTGGAGTTTTCTCACGTTTGCTAAAAAATTAACTGAAGTTTATCTCTGCTCACTTGTTATTTCTCTAATACACATGTAAATAAACACTTACTTCTGTTGCTCTTGCATGACATGAAGTTGCTCAAGTTTAGTTTTATGCTCTGCCTCCAATCTATTAAGCATATCTTTTATAACACAAATAAAAGAATTGAACTGTAAAAGAAATACACAAGAAATATGGATTTTGCAGTAATGGAATTCAGACATGTATTACTTAAAAAGGTAGTATCACATAAAACTTACAATACACAATGTCAGATAAACTGCAGATTTTTAAATAATTTATAATCTCCCGTCACTACCTTCCATTAGATACCTAACTACAAGCAGAGTGTATATTGAAACAGTGAAAAATATATATAGCTACAAAAAAGTGGAGCAACTGAGACAAAAAACTACAAATGAATAGTACCAGATTAATTTTTAAAAAAAAAACAAAAACGCTGTGATTGCACTTCTGCATTATCTGCAACATTTAAGAACAAGAGCAAGGGAAGAAACATTAAGATGGTATGTCAGCTTTTAATTTGAGTTATAATTATGTTAGTAGCTAGCTGCTTTTGCAGCATATTTGGAAAGTGATAGATTCCTTTTGAAATTTTATACCAGATCAGTTAAATCCACTGAAAAATAACAAGCTTTAAACACACAAATACAGTAATACTGGAAGGTTTTTTGTTTGTTTGCTTTTAAAATGAACAGACATAAAGTAATGTATGAATTTTTCTCTGACAACAGTTTAAACCTATTTTCTGACAATTTATCAGGAAAAAGCACAGAATGTACTCAGGTTCCTACCTGATTGAGATTAAGATTGTTCTCAATACTAAGAGGAATCAGATGGGGCAATACTCTTCCTGCAAGCTGTTCTTTGGTAATTCCCAACTTCTTATGAGTAAATGTACATTTGTAAATACCTGACATACAACATCAAAACAGCAACAATTGTTAAGTTTAGTAAACAATGTGAACAAAGTAGTGCACTCTATGTGTATCAGTCATCTGAACATACATTGGGTCTGTGCAAGCAGGGACAAACAGAATCATAAAAACTATGTAAAGCATATTATAACAAGAGGGCTTTGCTCTTGTTTGGAACAAGAGCAGGTCCAAAGTAATCCTTTGCAGCTATGAAACCTGGTATGAGGCAATGTGTTGTCCTGGTCAATTATCTGAGAATACACATCTTTGATCACAAGCAACTGAATTATCACAAACTGACAAATTGCCACTGAGAAATTAAGCTGCATTAACCAAGGATATGTTCTCTCCTGGTATACTTATCTAGGAGTAACTATCACACCTATAACAGAACTGTCAGCTTGCCAAAGAAGCTATCACACCCAAGATGGAAGGTAGTATGATTCCAGAAAAAAGGAGCGCCCAAGTATGTAAAATTGATTTCAGCTTATCATTTCCAAACTAGGACTCACTTATGCACTGTATCCAAGTAATATTCAGAAGTAACACAACTGAAGTAAAAAATACAGGGTCCCTCCTTCTCAGACAGCAAATACAAGGCAAAGCTGCAAGGACTAAGGGAAATAGGCAGCTATCAATTAGTATTGATAGATATCTTCTTGCTGCTTTTAAGCAAATCAAAAATATGCTACCAGTGCATATTATTATGGTGTTTAATGACTGCTGCTGCAGGTACAGCTCAGCTTGTTACAAATGGTCTTATGTCTACTTTGCTGTCAGTAAGAGAAACGGTCTTCCAGACTTGGCCACACAGTCACACCTTTTTCTTGGCAGTGACTTTGGTCATCTGGTCTCCTTAAGCCCATTCAAGTTGTCAAAATCAAACACCCAGAATGGCACTAGCAATCAAACACCCAGAATGGCACTAGCAAAGCACTGAATGTGGCCATAAGGTTTTGTTAGCGGTTTTGTGAAACCTCACCCAGACTATGCTCCATCTCAGTGCAAAGGCAGCCATGGTTGCTTAAATGTCCAACAAAATGAGCCTAACAAAACCTGCAGTGAAGAGCAGCAGATTTGTAAACAGCCATTTATGGCATCTGACATGCAAGAGCGCTAAGGGAAAGCAACAGCAACATCTTAAAAGCTCCAGCAGCATCTGAAAGACAACAGACCCTATACTCTTCTGAGGAAAACAGCCTCTCAGGATGTGTGGACCCTACAGTCCATGGAAGTGTCACAGCCCAGGAACTGCAATGAACACTCAGAACTGCACTGGGCCCTGAAAACTACAAATACTTATACTAGTATTTTTAGTTTATTTATACAACCACTTATACTAGTGGTTGGCAGTACCAGCAATACATAAGGTAGCTGAACACAGGCATATTTAAGATCCAGAAACAGGAATTTTTTAATAGTCATTTTAGCAATACACTATGTAAACATTATCAATGATAATACAGAAAGCTCCGAGATTTACAACATCAAAGCACAAAAGAGGAGAAAGTTGAAAATATTAATTACCTAAAATTCCCATTAGCACTGCAGGTTCCTTGGATGGAATTTGTTGTAGAAAAGGTAAAATATCATCAAGCACAAACCATTTATCCAAGTACTCTAAAATCTTGCCTAAGCACACTAGTGAGTTTACCCGGACCTATGAAGTATGAAAAGAATTAAACAAACTCTTTACTATATTTTTACCTAAGGAAAAAAAAAAAAAAAACCTATACAAAACTTAGAAGAAAACAGGTGCTGCTGAAGCTATGACCTTCATATTTGAAAATTCAAGACAAGTAAAAAAAACCCTTTTGTGTCTTGAAAGGAAAATGTATATAGTTACACAGTGCTCTCAAAACCTTGGCTTTTCTGCAGGACAAATTATTCTGGAACAGACTTTAACAATTTTTACAATATTAGTTTGAGGAAGAGGAGGCTGAGGGGACACCTCATCACTCTCTACAGCTACTTGAAAGGACACTGGAGACAGGTTGGTGCTGGTCTCTTCTCGGAGGTAATTAGTAACAGAACCAGAGGGAATGGTTTCAAGCTCCAACAGGGTGGGTTTAGACTGAACATTAGGAAAGATTTTTCACAGAAAGAGTGGTTGGGCATTGGAACAGGCTGCCAGGGAGGTGGTTGAGTCACCATCCCTGGATGTGTTAAGAGTCGTTTAGATGTGGTGTTGGGGGATATGGTGTAGGGGAGAACTTTGTAGAGTAAGGTAGATGGTTGGACTCGATGATCCTAAGGGTCTTTTACATTCAAAATGATTCTATGATTCTATCACTCTATGAGTAAGTTGCTAATAGCTTTAAAAACTGTTAGAGTAAAAAAGAAAATGGTGCTTTTTTATTTGTAAAAAGTTTAAAAAAAGGCTCAAAAAGAAATCAAGGCACATTGATGGGCTTTTCTTTAAAGACACAACAGCAGAAAAGCCAAGTTAAGGGAATAATTAAGGGAAACATTATCTTCTGAGGACTGAGAAATAGATAAAATTTATTAGAATACTTACAGCAAGAGAAGAAGTTTGCAAACATGCATTTTTAATTCTTGGAATTAATGAATTTTTCATTGATGGGTAATCTATTAAATTGGCAAACGTGGGAATTATATTTAGGCAAAGCTCCTATGAAAAAAAAGTGCACAGGTTTAAAAGAAAAATACATGTTTTTTTTTATTAAATTACTGGTAATGCTATTCAAGATCAAAATTAGTTTAAAATGTCTGCTTAAGCTTTCTTTTTAAGGAAATATTTAAGGGAATATCATGATCAACTAAGATGACCTTAATCTATCAGACTTACTTAAAAATAGCTGGAATAATAAAGCATAATGATATGCAGATAGAAGCCTGGAAAACAGATTTCAAAAACAGTATTCATAAATTTATAATAAAATATTTGGATAGCAAGAATACCTTGCATTTTCACCAAAACCTTTATATTAAAAAAAAATTTATTACATCAAACTGTAACATTTTCCTACATAAATCAAGCACATCTGAATGAGTACTATCAACAACACTGCAGCAGCACAATGATAGGCTGAAAGAGCACATCAAGATTAAAAATATTTAAGTAACAGAGAAAAAAATACCCAATTTCAGCCCCACCAAAAGTCCCATCTCTCCCATCTCAAAGGGACTGAATTTTTTTTTCAAGTAAACAAATACAGGGGTACACAAACAGCTAGCGCATCAACTAAAAGAAAAGAGAAAAAAAAAATGCATAAAGGCTGCAATTACTATACCTGGATCTGAATTGAAGGTGCTTCCAAGGCTCTATAAACCATTGGTAGGACACTGTTCTTTATTTCATCTGGTGGAGTTTTGGTTAGAAGCAAGTCCATTTTTTGCAGGAAGATCAACAAGATCTATTAAAAGAAGGACAATTCAGAAGCCAAAAGTTTTAACTCCAGAAACATACTTATGATTTGAAGTCTGTTGTATCATATCATAAAAACTTCAGAAGTTTTCTTGTAACTCAGTAAATGTGATCACTTACCATGTTGCTTGCCTGAAGGCATGGAAGACAAAAAACACTTTGACATATTATTGCATTTCAAAAACAGCAAATACAAATCCAACAAAATATGTGTGTTCTAAACTAATCTTTCTGAAATAAATCATAATGGCTAAGGAGGGAATTATTGTTTCTATTTTCAACACAGTCTTTTGTTAAAATCCGCCCACAGAAAATCTTTATAGACACATCGCTATCGAAAAAGCTGCCCTTTCAAACACCTATGGCTCAAATGCTGTCCTTAAAGCATTTGATCATAAATCCACATATAAAAGCTGCATTCCACCTGTATCTAGAATCAAAATAGGGACACGGTGAAAAGAATATTACAGCTACTACATAGACACAAAATAGCTTTAATCTATTTCACATAGAAATATTAGATCATAAAAGGAAAGATCTCAAACAAACAAAATATCTCATCACGATAACTAAAAAGCAACACTAGAATAGCACATTCACACGGTGGGATTCACCTTCCTTAGGCTTAGTCATCTAAAAGTTAGCTGCTACTCTGAATTACTCATCCAGGCTCTGTCTCCAATAGAGAGAGCTATGTAACTCCTAAGACTCATGTCTCATCTCAGTTAGGTGAGACAACTTGCTACAGGTGACACGGATTGTGCACTGATAACTAAACTCCTTTTAGAAAGTACATTAGACTAGATAGATAAATTGAGGTGAATGGTATCACATTCATAATAAAAAGCCAAGTATTTCATAGGAAGAAAATGTTTTAATTTTTAAGTCTAAAAATATGTAGCAATCAGTGCTTCCATGTCAAATAAACAGAAGCATCAGTGTTGAAATACAGATGTACCAAAACTGCATATAAATTTCCCCTTTCATTTGATTACTTTACAGAGAAGAAAAAGAAATTCCTTTAAACTGCAGTTAATGTATGTTTTCTTACTTTATATTTATAATGACCTAAACTGTACACACACACATGCAGAATATTCATTCATTCCATGAACATGGATTCTGATGCAATATCCCCAAATCTAGGAGGATTAGAGTGAGATGGACCAGATCAGTTTTAAAGTTGGATTGATACCTATTCTTGAATAACAATTCTTTTATTTGTCCTAAAATTGGCTTTTTGAAACATCCATGTGCTTGTAATGTTCAGCTGTCTAGCAATCCTGTAATACTGTGGCCTGACAGCTTTTATGTTAGCTAAATACATATTGTTGGAGAATGATTATTTGATTGTTTTTGCAAATTTGAAAAGGACATGAATGAAACCTGTTATTTAACAACTAGAATAGCTTCTTTAAAATAAGAACCACATGTCTGAACTTGTAACAGATATTTTTAAGTTAAAAATTGTACTAGTCATTTAGATTTCACTGAAGCCATTCAGCTGTTTTCCACTGGCTGTCAACGTTTTTCAACTACAAAGTTTTTGATATCTTTCTTTCTCCCTGTCTTTAATTTGAACGTAGTTCCTGCTGTTCCAATGAACCCCTTTTTATTTTTAGCTTTCTAAGATCATACTTGATATTTTTTATCTATTTCAGTAGAAACTATGATGCCACAGTCAAAGATTTAAACACACCACCTAGTAAGCAAGCAGCAGCAGCTGCACTCTAAACAATAACGCTAAAGATGTGCTTCATTCATTAATACAGAACCCAATACTTGCCAGAGTACACTTCACTGTACTGTGTTAGAATAAGAATTTACAGTACTTCACGTTCTCTCTCTGAGTTCCCCTAGATATAAATTAAGGGTTTCTCTACATTGGGAAGCCATGTCAGACTAAGGTAGGATGGTAATTTACAGCATACCAGTTATTCCATGCTAACTCCAAGAGTACAGTAAGAATAAGTAATTGAACTACATTTTCTATTTGCATATTATAAATTCCCACATATAAAGACATATAAAGACTGGATAACAACTTCTTGATGCTGAATTACAGTACACTACAATGTATCCCTATGATACATTCACTTCCTAACTCAAGTACCCTATAAAAGCCAAGTAACAGGCCTCATACAAATCTAAAACATCTTGGGACAGTGTTTGGAAGAAACACTGATACCTTCCCCATTTGTCCCTCTCCCTGAGTAACAAACACACAGAAACTGGTGGACATTTTTGTCTTGTACACAGTCAGACCTGGAATTTTGTCCTCTGGCACTATGAACATTTATATTTTTTCCCCTGAATATTAACTTTGAAAACCTGTCCTGGAGTACTTAACTTTGTGATACTAAAAGGACCATAGAAATAAGAGTGGAATAAGCCATCTGGTACTTAAAATGTGTGCATTAAAAATGTCAACATACAAATTTAATATACTGTATCTAGAGAGCTACAGAAAAACTTTGCAAAGCTTGCTCTTTACGAGCTGACACCAAGTCTGGATTTTGCTTGCCTCATTTCTCAAGAAATAAAACAGCTTTTGTGCCCCTTATGCTCCAGACACAACTTTGAGACAAACTTTTTGCTGTGAGGATTGCCTCACAAACATGATGTTAAAGGTAGCAATACACAATGTTGCCTTTTAGGATGAAACACCATAAATAAGATGTTCTCTGGCTTTTAGTTGGTGAGACGTTTAATTTTCTCAAGACAACAACAAAGCTTACATAAAGCCCCAAAGTACCAAAAGTAAAGAACATTAAGTAGTTCTAATTTTCTGATGTATGCTCTGCTACACAACTGCCCCTTTTCCCTTTTCCCCCCTCCCCGGCATAATGAGAGTTCTCTGATCCAGGTTTTGAAACCCAGAAATTAAAGGTCTTCTTGTTAATTCCCTATGTTTATCTTGCCCTTTAAGTGCTCTGCAAAGAAATAACATGATCCAGCAGTAAAAACAGTTGAGGAGCTACAAGAAATGCATAGCTGCCTTTTACCTGTGGAGGCACAATGCCTAACTTAGTGACAGAAGTCTTGGGAATCATCATGCACTTGGTGTTGACAAAAGGTGGCAAATGTTCTGTTCCTTTACAGTAATGATAATGCCTTACTACTTTTATGCATGTGAACAACAGGAAAAAAAGTGTATTTTACTTACACAATACATTTGTCAATAAAAATGAAGAAATTTTACAAATCTGTGAGCAGCCCTCAAATAAACACTGTTTTATTATCATTGACAAAGAGCACTTTTATGAGTTTCAAGGCTAAAACTCTTCCACCCCGTGATACCAGTATCAGCAATCTGGATACAAGGAAAAAAACAATTATATGTTCAGTTACTGGTAAAATATGTGCAAATACTGTACTATAGAACCCTCCTCAGATTGGCTAGATAAGTGATAAAATGCTTACAAATATGCCTTCTAAAATCAACTAGCAGTAAGAATTGAGTGGTAAAACAAGTGTTTCTTTCTTTTTTTCTTTTTTTTTTTTTTGCAAATCTTATCTCATCTCCAAATGCAAATATACCCTCAAAAACCCATCTAAAAAAGCAAGAGTAGAAGCTTTTTGAATTTCCTGGAAAAAAATCGATTTTGTATGAATCAAGACTGACTGAGAAGGTTGGGAAATCTGCGAGAAGCTGGAAAAGGGAAATAGAACAATTAGTCATTTTTCAAGGAAAAAACACCAAAGAGAAAAGTTGTAATCTGAACTATATTAACATACCTGGATTGGTTCTTGCTGCTTAAAAACAGGACCAAGATCAGGCAGAATGAGCCTGACATATTCTTCTTTGGTGCATTCCTCAGCAATTAGGAGAACGTTAGGCAATACAAAGGGTACCATATCAGGATTTACAAATTCAGAAGTCAAGCAAGGCAAAATTCGCTGAATTATAACACGCTAAAAGAAAAACAAACACATGCATGCATCACATTGTACTAAGTTACAACTGCAGTAAGTTACTATCGGTATTTACAAATAAGCACATAGACAATTTTCAATGTTGAACTCATATATAAACTCATACAACTCATATATATGAACAGTACACTCTAGCTAATTTACACTGTGCTGCTTTGCTTACTTTGCACTGAAAACAGAACTGGAGACTGTAACAACTGTGAAGATCAGAAAGCAATTAACTGTACAGAAAATGTGACTTTCAGTCACATACATGAATTTTTTAAACCTTATTCTATATGATTTCTTAAAAAAAAAGACCATAAAAAGACCCCTAAAAAAAGGGGTCATCCCCCAAAATAATCAGTTTTTCAGTACCTCATCACTCACTGAACAAACACATAATCCTACTATATACCACGCTGTAAAACTCCAGGTACATTCCCTAAATGGGATTTTACTGACAAAACAGGAATTTACACTGTAGATGTCTACCGTAGAGTTAGATATCCTTAAATGCTTTTAAAGTCAATAAAGAGAAACATACAGTTCAAGGGCACAGTATCTGTCCTCATAAAATATACTTTCAAGACAGACCAAAAAAAAAAATGCCCTAAAGATGATTAGGTCAGTCAGTGGCTGCCTAAAGTTAGGTGAAATACATTCCATCTATTTCCAAGTTCAAAGCATTAACAAATTCTGATCAAAGGAAAAAATTGCTAAATTAAGATACTATTAAACATGAAATCTGAATTTTGCACTGTGTAGTTCAAAATAGAATTAAAAATAAAGAAATTAAATGGAATGGTTGGGAAGCTCTGAGCTAGGAAAAGGAACCCATCTAGACATATTATCTAACGCTACACAGAAGAAATGTGTAACAACAGACGTTTGCTTTTGAGGTTTCTGGGCACTGTCAGCAAAGCAAGTTCTGAGTCTGTTGAGGGAAGGAAGCTTTGCATCATTCAACATAAAAGTACTGCCTTGTTATGAAAAAAACTTGAAACAATCTTATTGGAAGAAAAAGTGGCAAGATGACTTCAAAGAGCTGTGATAACATCTGGAAACAAAGGGAAAGCCTTGTAAGTGGAGAGAAGAAAACTCCCTTTCAAAGTGGGATGAACTACAAGAGGACATGCAAATGATGGCTCCTTAAACATACTAATAAGACAATTTGCCATTTTCCATTTAAAGAATTATTGACAGCTGAGGAGTATTTCCACACCAATTATTTTCTATTCTGCCCTTCTTTCCTACTACTCTATTCTAACAGTCTCATGGCAGTCTATTACGGTACAATGTGACACAAAGTCCAGCATTCCCAGATTCAGAATGTTAACAACAGATGTTCACATAGTGTTAAACTCACTATTTCAAGACATCATACAGACATACCTTAGGTAGTTTTGGTAGAACCTTTGGTAGACCTTTAAAAAACTGTGATTTCTGAAGGTTATCCCTTTGAAATAATGAATCAAAATACTGAAGCGTCATTGCTCCTACATCATCGAAGAATGGTATCTAAAAGTAAGATTAAAAGCTTGTAATCTGGAGGTAGACAACATTGACTCTGTTACAAAGATTCCATAATATAATCATCTATTTGCCTTCTCAATGCACTACAGTAAAACTTTACAATTACATGTCTGCAACTAACAATTACAGAAATACATTTTTACATACTAAGTAGCATAATATTCACAAATGAAGGCTGATTATTAAGATAGAATTTTCCTAGCATTTTAAAGAAACCCATGCATGTTATGTTTAAGTTAACTTATTTTAGATGAAATAATTTTAGTCTACAAAAAAATGGAATGAAAAGGAAAACCCTTGACTAAAAATCTCCTAGGAATAATTTAATATTACAACAAAGAATTACCAACTACACCATCCAGATCTAGCTACCACCCCTGGAAACTTAAAATGAATCAACAAGCATTTATGCAATAAAGGTTTAATTATATAATTTGCTCTCCAATGTTCAGACCCATTTGTATATCACAGTCACTATAATTACTTCAGCAAAGAGGGCACAGGTCTTCTGAAGCATTGTGTAACAATCTCTATACATAGACCAGGCTTATAAAGATGGCACCATAAAAATAACACGGGGTTTCATCTAGAGCTGTGAGATATGATATTGATACTGATAGAACTGCTTCATTGTTAATGAAAGATTAATAAAAATGCATGATGGTAATAAGATTGTTTATATAAAAATCCATCCCCAAATATTCAGCTTTCAGTTAGCAGCTCAATAAAAAGAGTAGAAGAGTGGCAATCCCAGACCTACAGAGACTGGAATGAAAAATTCTACATCCAAAAACTTGCATGGATGAGATTCTTCCTTCCTGTTAATTCTCATTTTTAGGGAGGGATATATATTGAAACTCATGGGCTTGCAACAGTTAGAGCATGATTTCTCAGGCTATTTAGAAACTTATTTTTAGTTGAAAAATCTGCGCAAAAAGAAAGGATACAAAAGCATTTTAAGAAGCTCTACTGTAAGGCAGAAAGAGAAGCTGATAAGAGTAGGGCAATAAAGAGGAAAATTAGAAAAGCAGACCAGAGTAGGGCAATACAGAAAAAACCAGAATCTATCAGCAGAGAACGGAAGCTAGTTTGCACTGTGGACTTAAATTCTGTCTTCTAGATCACACACCAAAAGGTACATGATCGTGGAATTCTACACAGACTAACACCAACTAGTTGACACTAGCACGGTAAACTTCCCCATCTCAAGCTTCATGTTAGCTCATGTCACACTGGCCATAAAAAACTAATTTTAGAACTAAAGCTCTAATTTTAGAATTAAAGCTCTAATACAGTGCAGATGTATTAAACGAGACTTAACATCTTTATAAAACCATATGGCTTCAGACAAGTGAGTTGAAGCCCGAGTAATATTTGCCAATTTCCTCACTTCCCATCTTTCAGCATATTCGTTGGCAGAGCCATTACTCCCTTCTTCACTCACTATTTCTTCCAACTGTTAAGATACTGATTTCTCTTTGCATACAATCTTTTTAAATGACAGGGAAACAAGAAAATTGTTTCACTAAGCAAATCTAAGCAGGAACTTGAAAGGCTATCGCTTATGAGAAAATAGGGTTTAAGACAAAGGAAGAATCATGGTTTTAAGTTCTACTCTCCAATAGAAAAGCAGAGAAAGAGTTTGTCAAATTAAAAAATTATCCTATTTGTGATTAATTTTTGATTTATTATGGCAAGTAAGCTCTGAATATATTTTAGGCTATTCTTCTGCATATTTAATAATGCACTGAAAATCATAAACCCAAAGTTAATTCTTACATTTATTGCCCTTTATAATTTTATGGCTTTAAAATCTTTCCAATACAGTTTTAAAGACTGAATTGTATAAAAACGTAACGTAGAAAATACTTCCAACCGTATTGGAAAGCAAAAAAATAGTGTTGCAATTCTAAATTCTGTCTCAGCACCCACTTCATCCATATTAATACAAGTCAGCATAAGGACAATTTTTGCCATCAACATCATTATTTCCAAAACAGTTAAAAAATATTTAACATTTCAACTAAAACAATCACCAGGAAAACACTTTAAAATAGCTCTATTGTTTCTATGAATCAAATACTATTTTCCCTCTTTCCTGTGGCTACTGTATTTTCCATGAACTGACCTTAGTCATTTGATCTGCGTCTGGTCTCACTGCTGGAGCTACATTTAAGAGTAGCTTCACATGTTCACGCACCTCCTCTGGTATATTCTGAAGAGTACTGGAGCTTAAACGGCTCAGCTGCATAAGTAATTTAAGCACATGTACCATGAAGTCAGAAAATCCTGCACATAACTATTTCCAATATACATTAGGACTACAGTACAACCTTTTGATGGTTTCTCTACCCACACCTTTGATATCCCTCCCTTCACCCCTTTTGTAACCCATTTGCTTCTGATCCCTCATAGTCCATTTGCTGTCTCCCAACAGTGTACCTACTTCAGGTCACACTTCTCTATTTCCAGCTTTCTCACTGCATTCATGTTATCAGAGAACACAAACCAAATATTTTTAAACAAGTTATTATCTGAGGGTTGTCTACTACCTACTACATTAAAATATAGTACGAACAGCAAAGGCAATGGGCACCCAAAGAAGTATGACCAGGACACTTGCATATATACATTATATCAGCTGATATGATTAATGTTCTTCTCTTAATATTCCTAAGCCCATGAAGAACATGAAATAGCTCATAGCAATTGGTATCCACTTAACT
This sequence comes from Scolopax mira, assembly GCA_004320125.1. Lineage (NCBI taxonomy): Eukaryota > Metazoa > Chordata > Aves > Charadriiformes > Scolopacidae > Scolopax > Scolopax mira. The sequence goes on from BJBW01004299.1 coordinate 69,178, forward strand.
ATGTCAAGTGATCAAATCACTCTAAACTCAGCCATATTCAATGGTCCTTCATAGGTCTTTCACTGTCTTGTGTTTCACACTGTCAATCCCAACAGGTAAAGTACTTATTTCGCAGACCAGCATTCAACAGGCTTACAGAGAAATCATGTGAAAAATTAGATTTGTAGTTTATAAAGTAACCTTCTCTACACATATTTTTATTTCCCATATTTTGCTGGGATTTTTTTCTTGTTATAAAGATAGCATGCAAGGTAAATAATCTCCTAATGGTGTCTTATGTTGGAACACTGGTATCATATTCTAAATATTTAAATCTATTTTAAAACAGTAACTTTTCAAATATGAAAATCAATTAATAATAGTCATAAATAGAACAAGTACCTGATCCAGCTGTCTACTAAAGCTTTTATAAATATCCTGCTTGTTGACCTCAAAAATTGTTTTCCCTTTATTAAACACCGCATACATAACAACGCCTAGAGAGTACATATCACTGGCTGTCTCACAGCTCACAGACAGAATATATTCTGGTGCCAGATATTCAGGATTTGGAAGACACAAAGATGGCATGTTTGGATCCCATTCCTTACAAGGGAACTTTGGCTGCAAGAGAAGTAAAAGAAAGTATATTTATTATTAGAGATTTTTAAAGAACATTTTAAATATTAAACTCCAGCAGCAAAAAATAATTAATCCACTTAAATTCAATTATGAATGAAACAGAAATGGAGTAAGGCAAAACTGTTAAGAATCTGTGTCTGTAGCTTAGAGCAATTAGCTAATGCAGTTAAGTCTGAATATTAAGAGCTGGGAAGTGTAATATAAAATCAAAGCACTGCTGTAAGAGGGAAACACGAGCTATAATATGAATTCATTTTAGGAGGCAGCAACCAGACACTGAGTGGTTGCAAGAGACTAAATTAGGCAGCTTTGCATGTCTAGCATGCAGGTGAGCAGAAGTGGCCCAGGCTTCAGCCTCTGTCTGAAACCATCACTAGTCTATTTTGACTCCACTAAGCCAACTCAGACTCTTTTTCTGTGATGACCAAAGGCAGGACTTCAATCCACACCTGTGCCATATGTTCACAACTCCTGCCAACAAAATATAGATGTGAATATTAAAGAAAAGATTCTGTACTGAAATACAAGCTCATGAAACTGGTTTCAGATAAAGATCTGAATTCAAAATTTAATGGTGATAAATATAAAGATCTGTTACCTCCTGTTCAGATGGATTCGTTGACTGGATACAAAAATCAAAGCCCATGATTTTCCATGCTCCACTCTTATTCAAAATAATATTTTCAGGAGTAATATTTCCATGGACCATCTTCACACTGCTATGCAAAAATGATAAGCCTTCAGAAACCTGTAATAAAAGATTATTATTTCAGGTTAAATATTTCCCCAAATAGACTGAAAGACACTTCCAAAAAATCTGTTTCTGTGGTCACAGTTAAATTGATAAATTAACCAAGAAACCATTTTTCACCTCTATTTTTAGTGTATGTCTTAAAAATTATATATGAAGGACATTAAACATCAGCAGATGAGATTAATAATACAAATTAACTGTCAGAGCATAGGAACAAAAATTATTTTGAAAGTTGATCAACTTATTCACCAAGTAAAACCTGGGAGCTACTGTTCCTCCACAGAAGGTAAAGAAAAGATTGACATATGGGAGAACTGTAGCACAGATCTTTATATGAAAAATGAAATTTAATTTGATTTTATATTTTCCATGTCAGAATAAGCAAAAAGAGTAGCAACTTAAAGCCTCCAACCTCTTATACTTATAGTGATCAGGGCACTATTATCTCTCACTTCCCAACTATTTCATCTGCCACAGGCAGACAAAACTTAGGCAGTTTACAAATCTATAAAACAATGATTAATATTAAAAACATAAGAAAAAACCTGTGTTGTACCTGAAGCAAACCATATTTGGTCTCCACATCATAAAGTTTGTATTCTTTAATGTCAGATGGTAAAGGAGAAGGTAGGTTGTCCCAGCTGCCAAGAACGTTAGCTAAGCTTGCACAGACTGGTTCTGTACAAAATGCCAAGCAATCCCTATATAGGAAATACATAAAAACGTTTCTCGTAAATTAATGTAATAAATCTCTTGAATGTGAATAAAGAACCATACAAACATCATATTATACATTATCAGAGCACTTTGTGCTACTTAAAAACATGACATATTTCAGATTTTGAATCATTATAATATTAAACTAGACAGAAAAATATATCTGAAGTACTCAAAAATATTAGAATGTAGAAATCAGCCTTATTTTATGCTCTAAATTAACATACATCACTAATGATGCACACAATGCTTCATAAAAAGTTTTAACAAAACAATGCTTTGCTTGTCCTGTAAATCAAACAAATAACTCTTATTATTACTAAAACTTATAAAATCAGGCTTTTAGCTGTGCCTAAAACTGACACACCCCTGACTGAAGCAACACTGAATGTGGTCAGACAATGATCAGAAACAAAGTTAATAAATGTAAGGTAGCTCCTGAATAGTCTTGTCTTTTGCAAACGAATTTAAAAGGTGCAAACACAAATACACTTGTTGTATGAATTGCAATTTGCATGTGAAGTGACTGTTTTCTAAATTATGTTATGTATTGTTTTCATCATTAAAAAATACAGGTCTTTTTTAATGCATTTTTGTGTTAGCAGTGTTTGAAAAACACAGAATCTATGTCTCAGTTTCATAAACTTCATAGATATAGTCACTCTTTATATCTACATGGTCTGCACAGCTTTTTTGGAGAAAGCATTATATGTTTGGTAGCACACATACCTACTTTAAGGACAAGTAATTCATGAGAACAATGTCAGTATGAAAATAGAAAACTGAGCCTGAGTAACACTAATGACAGAATCATAGAATGGTTTGGGTGTATTATAAATAAATCTTTATAAAAATAAAAATATCTTTATATGTATAAATATATATTTTTGAATATAAAGTTATAGGCAAGAAGACAGAAGCCTAATTTTTTGTTCATTCCATAAAAATATCACAGAGGACACAACGCTTCAATACGAATCTACCACATTGTTTTTATGTATCTCTGTAATTAACAAGCTTGCTCTTAGAAGTGAAATAAGGCTGATGAAACATGGAAACCCCTTATTACTCATTCAGATTTCAGTTTCACCTTAGTTTTGTATATTGCCTTTTTGAAGGAAAGACAGATGAAAACTAAAATCTAAACCCAAAATACATTGAATTGCAAATGTCAGCAAACCTGGCATAACTTCTTTGCTTGGTTTCTTCTCTACCACTCTGCCAATGCCATCTCTTTTGTATTTCTATTAACACTATGAGGGCTATAAAACTTGTTTCTGTAGTAATCACAAGGAAGAATCCCTTCATTTTCAATCTCACTTACTTTACATAGAGCTTACAAATTTAGTTATGGTTTAGGCATATATGACAGAATATAACCTAGGGAATAGTTATTCAGTGGTTTTCATAACATAAAGTCAACAAAATGCTGTTAAGGGACTAAAAAGATGACTTTATTTTTTACTTTAGGAGCTAAAGGTCCAGCAGAGGGCCACAAAGATGATCAGAGGGATGGAGCACCTGCCCTATGAGGACAGGCTGAGAGAGCTGGGGTTGTTCAGCCTGGAGAAGAGAAGGCTCTGGGGAGACCTTATAATGGCCTTTCAATATCTGAAGGGAGCCTATAGGAAAGCCAGAGAGGGACTCTCTGTCAGGAAGTGTAGTGACAGGGCAAGGGGCAACAGCTTTAAATTGGAAGAAGGGAGATTTAGATTGGATACTAGAAAGAAATTCTTTACTGTGAGGGTGTTGAGACACTGGAACAGGTTGCCCAGAGAAGCTGTGGCTGCCCCATCCCTAGAAGTATTCAAGGCCAGGCTGGATGGGGCTTTGAGCAACCTGCTCTAGTAGGAGGTTGCTCCATGTCCACGGCAGGGGGGTTGGAACTCCATGATCTTTAAGGTCCCTTCCAACCCAGACCATTCTATGATTCTAATTAAATAAGGATCAAATACAGAGTAACGGAAGGATGGGGCAAATCCAATTAAAGCAATTGAATATTGCAGAAGCTGATGTTTGCCGTACAGTGCAGCTTCTGTAACAGTTCCCTGAATAATATCAAAATGACATTCAGAGTAGCACAATAAAAAGAAAACAAGTTACAAAAAAAGTGGTGGCCAAAACCGCATACAAAACCTGCCACAGGTAAAATATCCAGTAAATTAGGTATCTGGGACTGTTCGCACTACTACTATTTTTCATGCGTATTAATGATATTATGAGTGAACTTATGGTTTGGCTTTTTTATCCTCCTCTCCAATAACAAGTTAAATATATAATTACAGTGCACATCTGTGCTGTTACTGGAATTCAAGATCAGTTGTAAGTAAATATATTGTATTGATGTTAAATATTAAGCATAAATAAATAGCTATTTATTATATAAATGCATGTAAAGATGTGTACATCTTAATATCTATATTTCTATTAAATATAATTATATTGAACACCAGTAATTTGGAGTAGAAAAAGAGCCTTCCACTATTAAGAGTGGAAAAGCTACCTACATACTAGGGTCAGAAAGATATGGCCTTTCTTTCTGTATCTACTTCAGCTGTGCAAGTACCAAGTATCCCTTTGCCACCCAAAGGAGGAATAAAGAGACTTGCAAAGCCTTGCAAGCAGTTCAGCACAACTGTATGTTACTTTGAAGGCACAAAAAAAGATGAGGTACAGTCTAGACAGAAGGAGCCTATGACAGATTTCTTCAAGAATAAGCCCTCTGGAAAGACCTGCAAATTGTAAAGAAATCTTACAGGCTGCTTGTACAAGGTCACACACACAAATATTCTAAGCAAACTTTGCTTTTATGAACTCCTGCCAAAAACTATTACATCAGTTTCTGGCACATCAAGCAACTTGACAGGTTTTGTGCTACTGCTGTTTCTACCAGTAACTGAGTGTGCTGAGTATGGAAAGAAGAAGAAAAAATGAAGCAAAGGATAGTGCATCACTAAAAACTCACAAACAAGAACTCTGACATAGCTACACTAATAGCTACACTATTATTTTTACCGAAAAGGCTTAAATTCTTCACAAGAACACCAAAGGTTGCTTAAAACGTCAAGGTATGAATATTAGCCTTTCCTTCTGAAGTGGAGAGTTCAGGGAAAAAATAATTACAGATGCAGTTGCTGAGTCAATCAAAATACTGCGACAATTTCAGGAAGAAGTCTGGATATATTCTGGGATTCACCTGCAAATGCTATGATCGAGATGACCCTAGGCCCTTTAGTGTGTAATAGTTTATTTACTGTTGTAGAGTACTGAGAGCTGCCTTCAATTACTTAATTAAATCTTCCTCGGGCTTTTGTGAGAGGCACACTGAACCACGGGGACAATGACAGCTCTGAACCCTTGCTAATGTGAAATGTGTTTAGTACTGGAGGAAAGATATATTTGAATATGCAAGTGTCATTTAATCCAAGAGATCTTTCCCTAAGTAGGCAACACAAAGATGGAGAAGCATTCGTACAGTGTTCTCAGCTCAAGAAGCCAGTATATCTGGAAAAATGCAGGTTAACAGACACAATCAAGAATGTGGAAGCTTGAAAGGTAACATACACGAATCTTTACTAGGCTACCATTCATAAAAACTACTTTGGGAAAAAACCTCTGAAATCCTCAGGATCTTCCTCAGTAGGATTAGCTTTCTATTTTAACATGAAACTTCATTTTATTTGTTAGATTTTAGTGTGCTGTTACCACTACAGTTGAACGATAAATGTGTAAGACTAATCATTATTGTGCCCCGCGACCAACTTTATGTATATCAAATAAGCACTCCCAAAACACACTGAATTTTGTCTCCCTCAATTGGCATTTGAGGACCTTTTAAACACATACGTGGCCACAAAACATATACCAAAAATCTCCAATCTCACATACAGTAAGTACATACATTAATAAATGGAACAAATGTATTGAAAAATCATTTGAAATAAAATAATTTTTAAGAGAGTTCTTTTAAACTGAAAGAGGGTAAACTTAGATTAGATATCAGGAAGAATTCTTTACTGTGAGGGTGGTGAGACACTGGAACAGGTTTCTCAGGGAAGCTGTGGATGCCCCATCCCTGGAGGTGTTCAAGGCCAGGCTGGATGGGGCTTTGAGCAACCTGCTCTAGTGGGAGGTGTTAGAAATGAATGATCTTTAAGGTCCCTTCCAACCCAAGCCATTCCATGATTCTATGAAAAGCAAAATTAATTGAACTTCAAAATTTTCAAAAAATGGTCATGTGCAGCCTTATAGCTGCAACTGGACTAAGATCATGCAATATATTAATTTAATTCATTAGATTCACACCAGAAATGCATGCTCTAGTTTGGGGAAAAAAAATAATAATCTGAGAGTGGGGTGAATACTATTCTCACAAGAGTAATTACAGTCAACTTGAATCTCATTAGACGTGTGTGTTGAAAGTTACAAATATTTTTTGTCCAATAATAAAACAATGGCTAAGAAAGTCTGCTCTCAACTTTACTACAGGCTTACCTGGATTCTTCCAATGGATGTTGGACTGTAAGTAGTCGAGGGTGTCGAAGCCTGGTTAGCTGTTGGACACCTCGTTTTAAAGAGTCAATAATCTGGTCTTTTTCAAATTTTTGATACTTGTCTATTAACTTCTTATCAAAGACAAAAACAGCCACTTCCTAGAAATAAGCAACAAAATTCACTCCATACATAACACAGCCAAAAAACAAGCCTATATACAATTACATACACACATTTTTTTTTTAATCAACAGTACAATCAAACCAACACAGTAAGTATTTCAATGTATATGTGTATATATGTATTGTTCTTACTTTATCCCGGTCATAATCTCACAGGTTACTGTATATGAATTTGGAATACAAATTTTAAGAGTTAAGGTACTACTGCTCCTTAGCTTATAAACAGTAAAATATAAACTATAACCACTATCTACACAGTGACAAAACAGTGGTTTCACAGGACAGAAATCAGCTCGATTTTAAGTAGATGAAAGCATTTATATCAACTATGGACAATTAAAATATTCTGAGCATATATGCACTCGTCATTAAATATATCAAGTGATACTTCATTAAACCAGACCCCTTCTCAGCATTCTGCTCAAAACCAGTACAGTCTACATAAAACTAGACATTCATGAGAGATAATTTATAGTCACGGGAATCAATTAATCTAATCAGACCATTCAGATGATAAAACACTAAGAATTTTTTAATGCTTAAACATGTGTAAAAAGAAATCCCAGAAATGTGGTAGATCTTAAAAACAGAGAAAATATTTCTGCCAACGAACTTCTGCAAATGGACTAGGAGAAAAACTGAAGAATTTATATGAAAGTTTGAAATTACAAAATTTTGACATTAGATTACACCACCACCTTGGAAGCCAGTAAAGAGAAATAAATCAATTGAAGAAAAAAGGAATTAAAGTCTTTCCCATGAAACAGACTTTCTAATACTCCTGTAAAAGCATTATGAATAATAATAAAGGTTAGAAACCAGTAGAATATAAAAATACAATTTTCAGTCCCAAGAAGAAGTCTATGCTCTTGTACTGCACATTTTATAACCATTATTCTAATTAAAATCTCACAGAACAGTTATATCATTGTTTTTTTTAAAAAATACTTCTAGAAATAGGCTATATTAAAAAAAGAAATTTAGTCCAATACACAAAAAGTTGGTTTATATATTTTAGCTGGTACCTGTTTCATTAAGCCATTAGCAGGTGAATGCGTATAACTAACTCAACTAATTACACTTTTCCTGCTTCTGTTCCTATCAGCTCCCTGATCTAACTCTTAAGTGTGATGGATCAAACAGTAACGTTGACACGAGGCAGGAAGAAACCCATGACAGGAAGACATATAATTATACCCACTATTTTAAAAAATATATATTTTCCAGTACAAAGTGTGAGTGTATTGAGCAGTACATGGGTGGTAACAAAATTTCAAACTAATGCAGCACTTCTGAAAGCACTTCTTTTTAATGATACGTCTAAAGAATCAGAAAGTGAATATTTAAATCAGATAGCATGGGACACCAGCTATGGTTTGAATATTTTATGATGGCTATAAGAGTTTTATTAGTCCTTACTGAAATATTGCATGGTTTGTGTGAAGTTTGACAGAACTTTTACCTATCCAAAATCTGCTTGCATACCAGAATGTATACAAAACTGTCGTACGAAAGTGCTTGCTATCACATTGATTTTGTAGACTTAGTCATTGTGGAGTGTCAAGAACTAGAGTAATTTGAGCTGACAACTTCCTTTCAATACCTTTATTTTCATGAAACACATCCAATCCAAGAAGAAAGCATGCAGCCTTCTGTCTGCTAGCGGACACTAAAATGTTCTGATATTAATAATTCAAAATAGGCTACTCTGAAATTCAATTTCATAATCAACATTGATTTTTGTATGCAGAAAGCCATATCAACAATTTACTATCTTAACCCTTGTAAGTCACCAGATATTACTGCACAGAAGCATGAAGAGAGAGCTGAGTCATGGGCCATAGAACACACACCCAACGCACAATAATTATTAAAACCATATAGTATGCTTGGAAACACCGAAAAGCGTTCATGGTTTTATGTTGCATGAGCCAATAACCCTGACACATTTTGACTATGAACATGCTGTTTATATTTTTCCTCTTCTGCTTTACAAGAACTGATATTCAACACCAAAAAGGAAGACTACTGACTGTAGCTGACAGGCATTCCATTGCCTGGAATTACTCTTGTGGAAACTTCCCGAGATTAAAGCTTGCAAAGGCTTTACATCGCTACTTCTTTCTACAGAAAGCTCTAGGGCAGCTTGCACTTTGTTTTTTTTATTTCATAGGTTTGAAGGAAGAGTAGCTTCCTCCTGCAGATGACTACTTGTTATTTAATTCTGCAGTTGTGTTGTAATTCCAACTTTGTGATAGAAAAATAAATTTAACATAAAAAGACTAAACTATATTAAAAAATATGACCGTTCTCCAAAACCAAAGTGAAAACGTACAGGCAAAAAAAAAAGGACAACCCTTTAACTACACAAATTTTCACTCACTATATGATAGAAAGTATATACACCTCACTCAACATACTTTTGTCTCGACACAGTATACTGGTAATGCTACTACCTGGGTTAGGAAGTATGGACAAGGATGTAGGGGATTAGACAAACACGAGATAGCCCACACCACCTGCCTCACCTTCCACACGCTTAAGCCAAGCGCTTTACTTCAAAATGGAGTTAGGTAAAGCTCAGTGATGACACTGAGCCAGCTGTATGTTATGATGTGTACTCTAAATATTTGTCTGGATGAAAACTTTCAAGAAATTATCTGTTGTTACTGCCAAGAATTTAGAATTTTTAACATGAATCACTGAAAAGATCAGTGTTTTAGTTCTGTAATGCCTTTGACAAGAAATGAAATGTCACCTGTGCAAACAGGAATAAGCATTGTCCATAATATGCAAGACACAGGACATGGTTTAAATGGGCTATATTCATATTAATTCATCTAGAAAGTTTTTAGACACTAAACAGAAAAGTGTAAATAAGTTCTCTTTGACTGTGCTTGTGCTGACCATTGCCCCCCAAAACTGGTGTTCACTAATATACTCCTTCACAAAGATTTTTTAACCTTGTAGTTTTAATCACTAAATACCCCAATTTCCTTTTCCCAGGTTCTTTGTGCAGCTTTCCTTTGCACTGGGTCTGGCTGAGATGGAGTCAACTTTCTTTGTAGCATCCCATATGGTGCTGTGCTTTACCTTTGTGGCTAAAACAGTGTTGATAACACACCAGCGTTTTGGTTATCGCTGAACAGCCCTTGCACAGGGTCAAGGGCTTTCTCTTTTTCCCACTCTGCCCTGACAGTGAGTAGGCTGCGGGTAGGCAGGAGATTGGGACAGGATATTGCCAGGACAGCTAACCTGAACTGGCCAAAGGGCTACTCCACATCATGCCCAGTGATAAAAGAAGGGGGTTTTGGCATCCAAAGTGCCTGTTGTTTGGAGACTGGATCAAGCATCATTCTATCTGTGGGCTGTGGTGAGCAATTTCCTTTGCTTTGCTTGCTTCTCCCTGCACTTCTCTTCCTTCGCCTATTAAACTGTCTGGATCTTGACCTATGAGTTTTCATGCTCTTCTTCCTATTTTCTGCCCCCATCCTGCTGGGGCTGGGGAAGTGAGTGAGTAGCTGTGTGGGTGCCTGGTTGCTGCTGGGGGCCAACCCACCCACCACCCCTCCAAGTCCATTTGCAATCCTGCATTCCTTAGGAAACACACACCAGTTTGAAACACACTGACAGTTGAAAACATGTGTGTTTATGTACCCATATAAACACCTTATAAACCGAAGAGAATGCAAAAATCTCAAAAAAATAAATGTGATCATGTTAAAGACTAAGTCATGAATGCAAAAGCAAAGGAAATTTTAAGGTAGCAGTCAAGAGTGCTTGATTTTAGAAACTTTGTGTTTGTTTTCCCTTTCATTTTTGTTCTCTATTTTAACCATATGCACTCACACATTTTTTAAATGAATAATCAAATGTAACTCAATATGAAAACACATGATGTTTTACCAAAACCTCCCACTGTGCAAAGCAAAATAGTCTCTGAACTAAAATACTGGAAAGCATTCCAGTATTACTCTGGTCTTTTGCCAGAAAAAGGTTTTCCTCCAGCTTTTTGGGGGGGTTATTTTTAGAAGCTTGCCAATGTTTTTATTATAATACTACTTTCCCATCAGTTTGGTTTAGTCACAAGGTATACAATATAACTATTTCAGTTTTTAAATTAATTATCCTTTTATGTTTGAAGAATAGGAAGCTTTCATTTCAAAGCTACAGTATGAAGAGCCAAAACAAAAAAAAGCTGACTTACCTACCATTAATATATTTAGTAATCCTACAATAGAATACCTAAAATTAAATACAACTACAGTAGTCTTGAAGTGAAAACCATTATATCTTTAATTCTGCTACTTTTTTATGACTGAGCTGCCAAAAAGAACATTAAGTGACTTTACCCTATCTATTTATGATCACACTTTCCAAGCAGACAATAGGCCAGGTACCATATTTCGCCAGGAAAAAATTGTAAGTGCATAAAGCCTAAGTTACAAAATCCAAGATGAACAGAAACACATATTATAAAATTAGCAACACCTTACTTCACGTATACATGTATGACTCATAAATCTTTCAAACAAACAACAGCAAATCAGCTATCAAATAGCACTACACAAACTTATGCACACAGGTAAGTAAGTTCCTCACATTCTGTTAGCTTGTTATTCAGTCATCTACGAAGTAAGCAAGAAAAGACAAGACGCATTTTTAAAAAATAATTAAAATATACAGAAATACTCAGAAATCCAGGAAAACCAGCAAGGCAAGAACTAAGAAGATCTCTGAAAAGGAATAAAATTATACATATCTACTGTCAGTAGAGATGGAATTTGTAACTGACTTAAAATAAAAACCAAATGAATCCATATTTAAAATCTTAACTTCAACTGACCAACTTTTGTAAGACTGCTGACTTTCATTTGTCCTGAGAACAAAAATTTCTGATCAGTTCTACTGCTGCAATGTTAAAACTCCAAATTTAGCTATTTTATCTGGCTACAGTGAGTTAAATTATTACTCGTGTTGTTGTAAAGTGACAACAACACGGGCAATTAAGCCCTTACATCTTGCTTTTCTGATTACAATACTCATTACTGTAAAAAAGCTAGGTGCTTGTAGCTTCAAATTAGATATACACACTTGCAATATAGCCAATATGTGCATCACTTCACAAGTGACTGCTCCCACTTGGAAAATGACAGACAGCCACTTCCATATTGCCCAGCCAACCCAGAGGTACACACAAAAGAAATAAAAAATAATGTTAAAGAACAAATATATTGCAACACAACATAAACTGTTTGCATTGCTGCGTAGTTTTATTTTGCAATGCCAAACTGAATGTTGACATGACATTACCTAACTGGCAATATTAATGAATGGTAATTTCATGTGAAATCACCATCCATCTAAAATTCCTTGCAGCACAACTTCTGCTGAATTTTTAATAACTACTGATGACACACAAATGTACAGATGTTAGCCAAGGTTTACAGAGATACTGCAGGTGTGGTAAAAGCTGAACTAATACTCTACAAAATCAGTGGTCAGAACACCTACTCTTGAAGCTTGAAGAGCATGATCGACAGGAACCAAGTTATATACACTGTCAAGTTAAAGAAATTTGCTACAACTCTCCAGACATTAAAGCTACATCTGCTACAGGTCAAATGCATACTGGGCACAGAGACTGTATAAAACCTATCAAAAGTACCATACTTTCAATGTAACTTCTTTGTATAGTTGAATAAGACAAAAAAATCCACCTAAAACAAACCCCAATGGGTACATTGGATGAACTCAGTAAATACCAGACGTATAGAGTTCTGCCACAGCAAGACAGATGCTTGAGAATACTGCAGAAGTACCTGCTTGACATTACTTGGATTCTTTCACAATCAGGTCACACATCCTCCACAGATCATTTATTCTGCATAGTATATTTCTTCTCTATTTGCTACAGTTTATTTTTCTAGCATCTAACAGATTGCATACATGTTTTCCTTTGTGTCCATTTCTTTTTGGTACATCTGTAGTAAGCTGATTCATTGTCTAAGTGACTTTAGATCATATCAGCATCAAGTTTAACTGAAAGGCATAGCTTATTAACACTTCTATTTACTCATTGAAAATTCTATTTCCTTTCCAAGTTTGAAAAAAAAAAAACCAAACAAACTTTCCACATTTCCCCAGCACAACAAAATAATTTTTTGTAATAACAGTTCTTAAACCCTATTTCTGGCAAACCTTCTTTCCAAGTCACAATCCCAGTTTCACTTACATATGTGACTTCCAATGAGTCAAAAGTTTATATACTAGTGCTCTAAACCCTAATACTTTAAAGAAACTAAAAGGGAACAATAATGATCTGAAAGCAGCACAGGGAAGGCACAACTTCCTTTCTCCACAGACGCCTCCTCTATCCCATACCTCCAGTTACTGTCTCATAGTTTAACAGTTCTAACTCCTCAATTTCTGTGTATGGCAGCTGAACAGAAAGGTAGTCTTTTTTGCTGCAAACAAACAAGGGCATACTTCATGATTATTTTAAATTGTAAAATGCCAGTACTGCTGCCAAAAAAGCTGCAAGATAAAATAATTTGGAAAAGCAATACGTGTTAAAACAAACTTCATCCTTCTTGACAGATCACTTTTAATTCAGATTAATTCTTGATCTTGGTCTCAAATTGTATGCTATGAATGCAGAACCACTTCTTTCTCCAGCAGTGAAGGCTCAAAGCAATTATCACCTATACAGCTGAGAACATTATATTTAAATAGTATTGAGTTCTTTGCTTTATTTTGCTTACCCTAGCACTAGACTACCATGTTGGATTTCGTTTTTAAATGCCACTTACCAACTGCTACCTATCAGTCTGTTACCTAAACAGACTTATAAACAGACAGTGCTTATAAACTTAGGTCCTTACTTGATAACCTACCTGTTTTGTTGATTTTTTAGTTCCGTTAAATATCTTCCAAGCCAGACCATTACCACCACTGGCAATATGTCGGCCAACATCAAATTCCCTGGTGACAGGATTTCCCATGACTGCACTGGTGACATCAGCCGTTACCTTTGTAACGGTGCTCTTCAACTTATTCAGCATGGACTCCATTGTCTCAACTGTACAGCAACGTATTATCCTACAAAGACAAGAATAAAAAGCTTTCACAGTCCTTTCACAATTTCTATTAACGCAAGACGCATCAAAAACAGTAGTATTAAAGGACATCTAACCAAGGATGCAACAGGATGTAAGAGTAACCCACAGAAAGGATACTGATATATAACTTTTGAGACTTTGTAGTTATACACATTCGCACTGTGTGCACGTATCTGTGCACACACACCTGGAGATTCTATGTCACCGCTTCTACTACTCCTCCAAAACTTTTGAATCTGTTGATCATACTTCCTTAGATCTAACAAAGCATTTAATAACTGGGAAAGTCAACCATTTCTTGAAAACAGGTGACTGAATAAAGCAGAAAATCTATAAATTGCTCCCATAAGAGGAAAGGTTCACAACTTTTATATCAGTATCAATCAACAAAGAAAACCAAATCTGAAGGAAACCGGGCTCTGTTAATTCCAGTGCTTATGGAACTACACATTTCTGAGGGGAAGGATTACTTAAGATCCCAGACAAGCAAAAGAATATATGTGTATAATACAGAAGATAATTTTAAAATGTGTTCTTCCATACACTATGCCTATCAAAATACAAGCTCAAAATTCAGTATTTTACCCATCAGATTACTATTTGTAATGGCCTAAGTATTAATGAACTGATCAGCTGCCACAGAGAAAGGACACAAGAAAACATCTTCGTATGCTTTATTTTAAAAATATTGGACAAGGAAGTTTTTTACATCACCTTCTAAATTTAGGAGTTAAAAGACTGTGGCAACTTAAAATTTAGTTAATCTTCCTCTGTAGTGTGTACTTCCACAGCTTCCTGTGTTGTCACAATTAGTGCCAAAAAATCTGACTTGCTTATTCTGCAAGGTAGAAGTTCTGAAGCCTGTGTCCAATTTATACAATTGTCTCTCTGATAACGGATATACAAGAAAAATGAACTCGGGAAAGAACACTGAAAAAAAAGAGATAAACATTAATCTTCCTTATAGTGTGAACAGAGATGAGAGAGAATGCAAGAAGAAATGATTTCCTGGAATCAGTATATTCAAAAGCAACATTTAAGGATGTTTCTTTATGTGCTCTTTCAAATAAGGTGTGAAGAATACAAATTTTTCCAACCCACAGTAAAATAAACGAAAGATAGCAGAAAATGTAGTGAAATCTGCAGAAATATTATTTTTATTTATGACCTTATTTGCCTCAATTCATTGCATACAATTACTTCTTTGAAAAATAAAGAATGTCATTCTTATTCAAATGGAAGAGACAAGATTCTGTGGTGATGAAGAAGATGTTTACCAAATCATGGTAAGAAAGACAAAAGAAGCAGAAGGTTCTAACAAATAATCCAGTGAGCACTGAGACTAATCAGCCCAAATATCCTTCTGATCTGATGCGAGGTGCTTGCTTGTATGAATTAAATTTCTTCCCACTGTATTATATGCATTCATAAGGCAATGTTCTGGTCTACACAGTTTATCTGGTGTCTATTAATATATACATTTATGCCACAACTTCTTCTACATTCAAGACAAAGAATGTTTCCTCTCCACAGCTCCTTAGTCTCACAAAATGTGTAGCAACTTATTTTTGATACTTGTATACCTCAGTCAAACTTGACTGAAATCAACCACACTAAAGTTGTTTGGACATGCACACCATGGTACTATAAATCTTACTCCATTAGAAATCAGGACAAATAATCTGACTGGTGTTACACTTGAAAGATACACTTGATTTCTAAAAGAGATAATAAACATACTAAACAAAACTTCTTAAAAAGTGGTATGAGTTACTGAACAATTCGCTCCAATATAGATGTATGTAGCAGTATTAACTTAGTCCTAATCAGACTGTATCACAGTTCTGGAAGCAACACATCTATGCTGCTCTGTCTTGACTATTTATGCAGTAATATCCCACCTTCAGTACTCTTCCTTAGTGAAATCTAGAAATATACTAATGCTGTGGCTCCACAGATATTTCTCTAATTTCCACGTCAGCTGAGTGACACAACTTTATGCTACTAAATGAAGAATCAGACTACAAACTTTAAGAAAATATATTATGAAGAACGAAGTTATACAGCTGCACAGATCTCAGTCTTGAAAATATTCAACTTTAAAATCAGAAATAGTAGTTACAACTTCAATGGGACTGCTCAGCAGCAGACCCAGATATGACTGCAAGCATGTTCAAGGTGGAGTTGGTCTTAGTTGTTGGGACTGTGAGTTTTAGATATGAGAAACAAATACAATGAGATAATCTTAAGAATAAATATGTACTTGCTTGTCTGTACTAAGTATTTTGTTGAGAACATAGCTGGAAATAAATTATGGAAACATAGAATTCCTTTATTAAGTAATTTCATTACAGTAGGTGACATTTTATTACAATATATTAATTTTACTTTATGAATTATACTGTGGAAAAATGCATGCAATTCCTAGCTGTGCAGCCCCCGACCAAACAGCTATTAGACATTGGCTAATATCCCTATATAACAGAACTTTTCATTAACCTCATATATATATATATATAGGTAGAAACAAGGATCATGGAGTATTCTAAATAGGAGCAATAGGTATTTCCAGCTCTCAAGAGATTTCATTCTGCAGCTGTTCCATAGAGACAAACTCTATATGCTAAAGGATTATTAAATCAATCCTAATGAGTTTAAGATAACCACAAATCTAATTAGCTGGTTTAAAATCTTCTGCTTTTTACATTGTTTCATTTGCTCTCAGCCATCAGACCTTCTCTAGTATCAATGCAACACAATCTTGTGTTAGAATTCTCAAAACTAATGAGACACTTTGCAAAATGAATTGCTGAGGTACTATGAAGAAAATGCGTGCGCATACGTGTTCAAATTCCTTTGTATAAATCTGAAAGGTGGGTTCTCTATACAGGTGGTGAAAAAAATGATGTATTTAATAAATCAGAAGTGCCCTCTGCTGTGGGTGACAGACTAACTGCAGTGAGAAGCCTGGAAAAGCCACTAGGTGAGAATGTTAACAGGATTCCATTGTCTAAAGGATTAGGATTTAAACATCAAGCCTGGTAGGCCCTGTCCAACCTGTTCCTCTCCATCCTGACAGTACACAAACTACTGTTTAATTAAACTACTAAGGAGTACTGAGAAACTTACTTCTCAATAAGCAGACTGGTTTTAAGTTTACATCCATCTAACCGTAAATTTATACAAACCCTCATATCAACATTTGGACTGTAATCTAAAATAGCTATTCTGCTTTATAAAAACAATTGTTATTACCAACTTCAGTTATGGTTAGACTCCATATAAGTCAACAGGAACAATGTACTTAGAAAATCCATGCAAAAAAATAAAATAAAATAAAATCTGTTTTGGGTAGTTTCTATAATACCACAAATCATGATGATTTAACCATATCAGAAATATGCAACTTTAGTTCTCACCTGTATAAAACCAGGTTTGTTCAGTTCTTTCAAGACTGAACTACTATTTATAGAAAAATTAACAACCATGGGACAATGAAGTCAGTCACCCACAATGAAACTTTCATTTCACATCAAAAGATAATAAATGAGAAAAATATGAAATCTTATGAGTTACTGTGTTCAGACAAGCAACACAGGACAGGCAATAAACATGTAAGAACCTTGATATCTTCTTGTTTGATATGGATAATATTAATACTACTGATACTAAGTCCGTGAAACCTGGAACTAATCCTAAAAAGAAATAGGGATGGTCAATGTGTTGTTTTCATGAATTTCCCTCACAATCGATAATGGTCTTTATGCTGAACACCAGCAGCAATGAGCTGTAATAAGACAGCACGATGACAACCAATTCCCTTGGCAAGGTAGCAAGGCACAGCCAACACAGCAAAACAGAGCAAGGCAAAACATTCAAAATATTGAAATAAAGGTAAATCCAAAACAAAGATTCCTCACCGTTCTGTAATTCTCACTCGTGTAAAGCAACAGTGTGATTTAAAACTATTAATTTATCCTTGAATTAATTCATATCTTCGTCTGATGTATGGAGGTGGGTGCACTCTGCACAGCAGTTCCCACACGCTCTGACCTGTAAGGGGCTGGGACTCTGCTCGCCACCCGACCCAGACACCGGTCCCACGATGTGGTGCACACAAGGATGAACTGGCATATGAAATAGGTGCCAGAACAACCGAGTCTTACCAAAAAGAAAATTAAAAAATTTAAAAATTCAGGCACGATGAAGCTTTTGCATCCGTTACAAAAACAACGGGGTGATCAAACGCAATGACGCGCTGCTGTGCATGGCGTAGCTGCCCTCACTGCAAGTCACCTTCATTACCTTTTTTTTTGTTGTTTGTTTGGTTTTTTGGTGGCGTGGCGTGTGTCCGTCGTCCCCCCCCCCCCCCCCCCCCCCCCCCCCGCTCGCCCGCCTCCCCCCTCCCCCCCCCCCCCCCCCCCCCCCCCCCCNNCCGTCGTCCCCCCCGCCCCCCCCCCCAGTATTTCGAGCTGTAACCGAAACCCTACCACAAACTCCCGGAACGAAACCGGCGCACGGGGGTCTCTCTGTCGCCCGCTGACAGGCGACACCCACACTACAAGGCTGCACAAACCCCTGGGCTGCCTCTCACGGGCCGGTCCCACCCCCCGCGAAGTATTTACAGTTATTTACAGTGAGACCGGGAGCAGGGAGCTCCCTCCTCCCCGCTGCCCGGAGGGCCGGTGACCGCGGTCTCACGGCTCGGCGGGGCCGCCGGAGGGGAGCCTGCCTGCGGCGGGCAGCAGCGTTTGCGGGCAGGTGACCGGCGATCCGCCGGCTCCGGCACCTCCGCGGGCCCCGCTCACACCCTCCAAAGCGACCCCTTTTTCCCTTCCGCCCCTCAGCACCGGGCTCCCAGCGGGCCCTGCCCGCCCCACGTAATGCCACTAGGCCACGGGAAGCCGCTGCTGCCCCGGGGCGCCGGGGACAGGCCTCTCACCTGAGCCCGCAGGAAGCTGCCGGCGCAGAGCCCGGCTGTCCCTCACCCTGTGGGCCCCGGCGGGCCGCCTGTCACGCCGGCTCCGTCTCTCGCACCGGCTCCAGCTCGGCCCCGTCCCGCTCCGGCTACTCCATAGCGACGGCGACAGCCACAGCGCCGGGGGAGGGCAGGGGGGGCGGCCAGAGAGCGCCTCACTTCCGCCCCGGAGGGGCGGCGCTGGGGCGGTGGCCGGGGGAGGCGACGGAGGGCGGGAAGTGATGCAGGTCCCCGGCTTCCGCCCGCCGCCGTTATGGCGGTTTATTTGACTCCGCGGTTCCGGAGGCTTCGGAGTCAGAGCGAGCTCGAGCCGCGGCGGCGATGGCGGCGAGGTGGGACAAAGGGTGGCGCCTTTCCCGCCTCGGTGGGGAGCGGAGCGGGCTCTGAGGGGTCCCTTGGGTAGTTCCAGAGGGGTGAGAGGGGGGGTAGGCGCTGTAGAGGGAGAAAGGGGGCTCCTCCGTCTGTAACGCCTCCCACCTACCCCCGAAGTCGTGGTTAAGGTGGGGGTGGTAGGTTTAACGTGTTGCGAAGCAGTGTGCCCAGTAGTGCCTAGGTGGCCAAGAAGGCCAACAGCATCCTGGCCTGTATCAAGAACAGTGTGGTGAGTAGGACCTGATCGTCCCCCTGATGGATTGGCACTGGTGAGGCCCCACCTCGAGTACTATGTCCAGTTTTGGGCCCCCTACCATAAGAAAGACGTTGAGGTGCTGGAGCCCTCCCAGAGGAGGGCTAAGAAGCTGCTGAGGGGTCTGGAGCACAAGCCTTATGAGGAGAGGCTGAGGGAGCGGGGGTTGTTCAGTCTGGGGAAGAGGAGACTGAGGAGAGACCTCATC